>DVQO01000353.1:0-18720 GCA_018231785.1 Danaus gilippus | reverse complement strand
GAGCTTTAGTTGTTTATTTTTGGGGTATATTATTTTTTTATTTCTTAAACAGGCCTAACGGTCAAATATGCGTAAACTTTGTACTCCACCAGTTATGTTGAAGAAATTCTCATTGTAAAAGGAATGAATCAAGATAAGGGTCAACAGTGGGTTTTTTGTAATATAGTGTAATGGTTCGTTCGAAAGGTAAATTGTGGGACGAACAATTGGTTTGAATAGAGTCACGTTTTATATGAGATGGTGCTATATTAAGGTAAGGGTTACACTGACCATAACTATTATACATCTGTTTTGTTTGTGTTATATATTCTTCTGGTTGTAAATCTTTTAATCCACTTATATAAATGTACTTTAAAATTGTTTCCTTCTTTATATTAACAGTATTTTTGATATCTCTTCTCTTTTTTTTTCAAACTGTGAATGTCTTTTACTTTAATGAATTTTAATCATAAAATAATCATATCATTTACGTTATTATTATTCTTATGCTATCTTAGGGGAAGGGGCTGAAGAAGTAAATAAAACAACTGGTTATTGTTTGAACAATGTCCATATTATATTTATTACCACATACACACGGCACGATGTGAACCTTGTCTTAAATCATTGTATTATAATAGGTATATGTACATTGCACAATGTGTATACATACATCGCCATACACGCGCGCCCCGAGAGGCTGTATGATTATATATCTCATAGTATTATGTACGTTATAATAATGTAATATTCCAATAAGTTAAAGTGCACTGGTGCACGAAATCGGGGCGGCGGGCATACTCGCCGCTTTTTACAAAATGTTTGATATTATCATTATTTTAATAAAGAGATGCCGTAAAAACTAATTTATTCATCAATACAATTTATATCCATATTGTATACAGATTCATGTAACATATTATACACGAAGAAATGACGAAAATAATGCGCCGTAACCGCGGCGGGATGACCGCGGGTCGTTCGCCTATCGTTATCTCCAATCTAATATTTTAAATGTACATGACACCAAATTCGAACGTATATAAATCCAAATTTACTTTAATGTAAAATCTTAGGTAATTGATTTTTATTGCTATAGAAAATCAGTCAGCACGCGAAGCACGTAATCGAGAAGTAATCGCGAGAACGAAACCAAGCGGGCGGCGGCGGGGCGAAAGGATGCTGGGGACGAGTTGGAGAGATGCCGTGGCCGTTGCTGCGTCTCACGGCCTCTAGATGCTGCAAGGCTGCCGCACCTCACTCACGAGACGCAGCCGACGCCTCAGCCCGCCTCTAATTCTCAAACGCTTTTCTCACAGACACGCTCTGATGCTGCTTGATGCAACCGATCGCTTGAAGTCGGTTCGTGTGGAGCCAATGCGCGTCCGGTTCTACGCGAATAACTATACCTTTGGTCCTTGAACGTTAAGTTGGCCATCGCCGAGTATGCAAAGCTACTGATCTAAGGCCGCCTCTGCGACTCTACGAACTTTACCAGTCTGTCACTTTATTAGATTAAAATTAATTAATTAATTATTATCTTCATTAACGATATAAAATAGATAGTGTAAAATAATGTTATTATATAAAATATCATAAATTAGTTTTATTCCATTTTTTTTTTCACTTAGATGGATATTATATAAGTCGCAATAACAGGACCACATAACGAATTTTTATTTAAATAAATTTGAGATCTCGCTTAATATTATTACGTAGTCTTTATTTTGATATAGAAACTGTTCCTAAAATGCGACTGACGCGAAATCTAACACGTGAGAGCTAGACGGCTGCGGTGGCGTTACAAACAATTAGTGCTTTGAGCAATTTAAGGTTTGAGAAACATTTTATCATATTTAAATATAGCTGCAGTTACATTTTGCTGGTACAGTTTATTTGAGATTTTGAAAAATATAAATTTTTGCAACAAATTCATTATATTTATTGCCACCGAGCCCAGCTTGCTAGCTGCACGCGCGGGTCTTCATATTTAACGAGCGAATAAAACCAATTATGTATTTTTTTAATTATTGTAATATATTAAAAATTTTATAGATATATATAATTTTAATCAACATAGTTTACAACTGATAAATTTTGCTATGCAAAAAATATTTAACGAATAAATACTTCTTAGAAGCTTAGTAGCGGAGTAAAAATTAGCATTTAAAACAAAACAATAAATGACCCGCGCGTGAAAGCACTAGAGGGACTAATAAAATAAGCTCGCGAACAGTATTAACAAACCATAATAATAACAATGTAACTAATATCTTTATAAAGCTAGTCCTGATTGTAGCTCGAACGAGTCTAATGTCGATCGATGGTTATTGATTCAATTGTCTTTTAGTACACACGCGGCTAACTATGTATATACAATAGTAATCATCATATTATGTATGTGTCGTCTCGGTGCAATCGCGGCGAACCGATGGCTTCTCACGAACGAGCGAAACGTCTCTCACTATATTATGTGTTTGTACTCGCACGGGGATAAGCGGCCGTGTACGCTTTCCTACATTAAAAAGGTCGGTAAGAAAATATAATTATAGTGAGGATATAAGAGTGATTGAGAAAACCGACGACGGCACGGTGCGCGCGCGTCCCCGCACCGACGCCGGCTGGGCCTAACAATTATAACATTTCATCGTAATAATTAAATATTCTAAGAAAAAATGTCTTAAATACCTATAACACCGTAAATATAAAACAAATAATAACGTTAATTTGTTAGGTATGATATCGTTTATCTGACCGTCTCATTGGAACACACCTTTCGTTTTTTATTATCAATTTCCTAGCTAACGTTTAACAACAAAATGGCGGTCGCGGGTCGTTTGTCACGTGACGCGTGTTTATTGACGACGCGACTCACACGGGACAGCGCACGGACTTACGCAGCGAACGATTTCTCGGCACTAAACTAAACACAATAATAATAATAAAAAAAAAATGAAAATACGCGAAGCAAGCGCACCGAATTCCAGCGCTCCTTTAAACACTCCATTATTCAATTAACTACATAATCATAAGTAATAAATTACCTTTAAAAAGAATATTGATTTATTTCGTATCATTTTCAATATTTTCGTAACAGGAAACATTTATATTTATAACGTATTTATATAATAATAGCATTTAAAAGATTGTTCATTATTATTACCTAAATTTTAATACCTAGATTTATAATATAAATGTTTAATTGATGTTGGTAATGAGTAATAATAATAGTTTATAACGAATGATTGTAACCGTGTGCGTGTAATGGATCAGATACGCAGGCGGCGCGGGGTCTGTGTGAAACCTGAACCATGACCTAACCTGTGTGTCTTACCCCTTACTTCTACAAACGAGACAGTGGTCGTCAACTGTTTTTCCAGTACCTAACGAATATGATTAATGAATTGACGTCATATTTTACTCTATTACCTCCAACTTGCGCACATGGTTTGTAATTTCTGATATCCCTGTCTTTGGCTTATTGAAAATTTGCATCGTGTGTTTTTAACTTCATATCGGTATGAAAATTGTTTTTTTTTTGTTACCATAAATATTGTGATTAAAACTTTAAATACGACTAAGTACGGCGTGACTCCGCGTTTAAAGTGGAGCCGCAAATATTTTAACAGTGGTCTTATATTTAAGATAAATACAATCGTAGAAACAATGAAATATTAATTACGTAATGCACAAAATTGTTATAATATTATAATAATTACAATACCTACTTCAAAGGTACAAGATAGAAACGAATTATTTATTATCTTAATGCGATGAGAGATATCTGAAATGTTTTGACTTAGCTTTTCAAAATGTCCTTATGAATGGTAAACATGATCATATTATCCTTAGGATAAAATTTTATATCATAATACATATTATTATTAGAAAGTATCTATAGGCATAACTAACATAGTCTTATAGGGAAGTAATCCAGAAACTTTTACTACAGAAATGAAGTAGCCGTTCATAGAGGTGATTTTATACAATTCGAATTAGGCGAAAAATAAATACATTCATAGTTAAAATATGCGCAATATGTATTAATATGGTAATTATGTTAATATTTGACATTAATATTAAAAATAGATAGAATAAAATATGTGTTGGTGGACGAGCGAGATAGCGCGCGGCAAACGCGCGGTCGCAAACCGCGTTATTGTCTCCGGTCCGAATACCGGCCCCTACCAACCTACACCGCTACCGACAAACTCAACTCTTTACACACGGAACACGAAGGAGGGATAAGCTTATTGCGAATACAACCTCGGCCCGATAATCTGACACTTAGAACATCTAAAAAGCTTTCTACCAAATACAGTAGTACTCGAAATCTTCACGTCGGACATGATTCTAGCGTGACGCGAACCATTCCTCTATGAATAACATAACAGATTGTGAATGGAAAAATAGACATGCAAGTTACATCTTAAACTATAAATTTAACTATTAACCATAAAAGATTTTAAGATATACATCCCTGCAATCGAATCTCCTAGATGCATTTTATATATTACGAAATGTATTTTTTTTTGTAGTTTAATTATTTAATATTTATTGACAACACATCTACGGTACAGTCGAAGCGAGAATAATTTGAAAAAATACCGGTTTAATATACTATCTCTCGTTCACACGAAAAAAGTAGATTATTATTATTTACAATAGACAAGGTCGAGATTAAGGGGGGATTGGGTAAGAAAGGTGTCGTGGGGGGAGGGAGAGTGAGGGAAGTGGAGGGGTATGGTGAGTTTGAGATGCCGCGGTCGACGGATCGCTCCGCGCGGTGGTCGGACGGAGTTGACGACCGTCGAAGGCGCGTGGCGCGGCGTGCGTGGGAGCGGTTTGCAGACGATGGTAACGCCTTGCTGATGATGGTCTTCTTGCTGTTATTGATGGATTGTCACGCGCCGCCACGCCGCTCGCCACCTATTGCACCCGAATATATTAACAATATTACTCTTTGAATAATAATTTTCATGTAGCGTAAATAAGCTTGGTCTATATTTCACATAAAACTGATCTGAGCGTTGCTCCGGACCAGTCCACAGTCGAAAAACTTTCGTCATTATAATCGTCTTATTTCCAGCCATATAATTAGTCTTCAAATATAAATAAAATGCTTATTTTATGATCCCGTTGAACATTAATATTTGCGACGGCAATAATTACATGAGGCAGTATTTTAAAGCGCCATTTTACGTAACGACATTTTAATTATGTATGGCGAGACCACACAGTAAAAACGTTACTTACGTTTAATATTTGTGCTATAACACTTTCAATGGTAACCGTTGGTGAAAGCCGCAGGAATCAATGGTCCCTGTAATGGAAAAATTATAAAATTAATAATTCGAGGATAGTTGACACAAAATAATACTGATATCATAAATGAAACACTGCATGATATCTAAGGCGAGCTGTAATTAAATATATTGTTTATTGACGGCTAAATTTAATTGAATTGCCTGGAAGTGTCCGATTGACCATTTACTTCTTCCAGGTGGATTTAAGGATAGTGAATCGGGAGTTCGCAGTCGATAGAGCGGTAGTGAACTCGCTGGCCAACAAAATAAAAATAGCAAGTGGATGAGTTAGAGCGGCGCGCGACCGCTCGGCTACGGTAATTACACCGCTTGTTCTCCTTGATTTACGGTTATTGCCCGTGGGGGCATTCCCGTTACCTAATAAGACCGTTTTACACCCTGGAACCACATGAGCCGCGCTACAGCCCTGGCGTTTTGACGAACTCATAACTTTTGCTATTAACTACTCAATATTTTGATATTTATGATTGTCATGATCATATTATTGGTAGATTGATATCAAAATATGTCAATACAGAAATTGATAGTGTAAAAGTGAAAACTTTAATACTGGTTAAAAAATATTTTGAACGTTGTAGGCGAGGAGTTAAGACATCGGCGCTGGCGGCATTTGCGGGTGCCGACATGCAATGAAGACTGATGGCGTCTCTGGAAAGCAGTTATGGAGCACGGTCGTAGTTTTAAAAGGCCATTACCCGCGCACTGCACCGCTTAGATTGCTGATGCCATCGCCTGCCGCTCTCATATTTCGGAACACTTTATAATCGCATCTTCTACGCTTCACTTGCTCGCTAACTTATGGTGATTATACCGTAAGAGGGAAGAGTAAGATCGGTTCAGTAATGAGATTGGACCGTCGCGCTAAAATTTTAGAGTGTCGTCGACTACTAATTGCCTCTGCGGTGTCTATTATATGCTAGACTGGGATTTGGATCTTTATGATAGTTATTATAAGTTTATTACGAAAATTATTTTATATCTTTTATTTTATCTAAAAGATAATATTGTATAATGAGTCATAATCTTTACAAATGAATTTAAACATCTTAGAAGCACAAATCAAAAGGTCGAGAGAAAAACAAAACAGAACAAACATTAATTTGAATTCCGTGACAGTTGAAAGTTCTTGAACGGGGACAATTTTCTGAATTGCCTTCATTTCAGTCTTACAGAAATAGGCATTTTTGAGCATGACGTAACAAATGAAAAAAGTTTGAATCGAAAGTTAATAACTTTATCCCATTTATCATGGAATAAAATAAGTTTGAGTTATTTTCATTCATTGTTCAAATATTATTTCTGGATAATAAAATTATTAAAGTCGATATGAAGTTTTAATGTTATCGTCTTCCAGGTATGAATGTTACAAGTGACCTACTGGGGTGTAATTAAGGGGTGCACGGCTGACGGCGATAGCGGGAAATCCAGAAGGCTGAGGGCTAGCTGCCTGCACGTAGCCAACGCTGTCCGCTGCGGAGCCGTACACGTCCAGCGCAGGTCCTGGCGAGCTGGCAGCAGGGAATCCCGCCCGTCCTCCAGCCGTGTGTGGCGAAGCTGGTGGCCCGTACCCAGCTGCGGCTGCTTGGTAGTTGTTCATCACTGTGAAGCAAAAAGTTCCGCTATAATTGTCTTGTAAATCTTTCCTAGGTATTCTATAGGTTATTAATAATCTTCAGCCAGTAACTATTATATATTTGGGGACTGTGATGATGGTTGAGCTCATGTGTGCACTGTGTTGGTTATAGAGAACGTAAAATGGCTGTTTTGTTAGTGGAAGTGTAAGGTGACACAAATTTCATGGCCTTTTTGGTTTCTGGTGACTTAATATAGTGGATCCATGAGTGGATGGTGCTATGGCCTCCTCACCTGAAAGCGCTTGCGCGAGCAGCGGTGTGTTGTTATTCGGTGTGAGTTGGCCGTTGGTCAGGTCCACTGCAAACATACACATGGTTCGCATTCGCTTCACGTACGCGAGTGGCTCATACACTCTTTCGATACGGAACACACACTGATCTATGACTGAACCACCAATTTTTTTACTTTAACAGTGTTTATCTGCCAACATCTCACCTTGTTAACTTATTAAAAATGGATAATATTTACCTAAACATCTTATTTTATTTGCTTAGAAAATATATTTATAACACGTAAATATATGAATAATTTAGTGGTAACAGACAAATGTCGTACCGACGAATGAGGACACCGAAGACTCCCCAGGCTGAGATTATGTTAGAAGAAAAAAATATTACGTATGTCACGTGCATTCAAATGAAAAAAAGAGCTCGAAGTTTCGCGCGCATAAATCACAGAGGACGAAAAAAACTTTTACAAAATATCCAGTAAATTATCTGACGTGAGTTCTCGGTGGCACGAGGCGGTCTGCTTATTGAATAGGGAGTGGCATTAGCATACGGTGCACGTAGGAGCGGCTTGATGCCGCCCTCGCTTACTGACTCGCTACTCGCTTCTTACGTTTTGTCCGACTAACTATTTCGCACACAAATTTCAAAGCTTTTAGCGTCTTCGAATTTCAAATTAGTCTGAATATCCAGTAACGTTAATGTAAGTAAAGAATAGTCTAGGATAAATTTTATTTCGTTTCGAACAATTGTATTATTAGATTTTATTACTTTTATTTCAATTTACACTTTCAACATTGAAACGACTACAAGATTATATTATAAATGGGAATCAGCTTTCTGATTTTGCTTGTTCATAAAAACCATTAGTCCTATTGGCTTGTAGAACAAATTTTATTTTTGTTAGATGAGCGAGTTATGATTTAGTGTGAAAAATGAGGGCTCGCGGCAGCACCAGGTGATTACCGGCCTGAGAGTGACTTAGCAAAAGAGTACAATATAAGTAATAGAGGATGAATGATAGATGGCGGCGAACGACCCGCGCCCGCTGCCGCTCGTACACGCTCGCGTACCTTATAAAATGCTGACACATTTTAATAACATTACGCCACGATGTAAGAGGCTATTTATTTGAGAGTTGCCGAGTAATAAATAAGAATTCGAGTAAAGCTGACACGACTACCGATCGTTAACGTGTCGATCGAATATCTCATTCTTTTAGCATTATGTTGTTCACGTTTATTTATTGTCTATAATTATTTTTTCTCTTATTTTATCTCCTTATAGTGTATGATTGATTCGATCGGCTAAGAATTTATGATGATTACGAAGATCAACGTAGTCCTATCTACATATTATATAAATGTGTTTTTGATCTCCAATCATTTATAACTTAAACAGTACTCTGAACTGTCAAGTGACGATCAACATCTACGTTGCTTCTAAAACGTATGTTAGTTCTGTCTAAGGGCTGTAAAGTTGAAGTAAACTTTAATTAAATTGAAGCTAACATGTGGTTTAATTTTAATTAAATCATTATTTATAAATTTTATAGCTGTTAAATTTAGAAGTTACTGTAATTAATAATGTGAATCAGAGAATGTTATAAGGTTCAAACATTTATCATCTTTATTTCATGAAACAGAAAAATATATTTCATATAGAACAAAAACATTTAACAAAAATAAAATCACTTCGGAAAGATACTTGATATAAAAAATAATTTAGAAAGTTAACACAGCAATTTCCAATTTTATTGGCTTAGCTGCGAAGTAGGGACTTTAGAGAGGTAAGGTGATTCTCACCCTAAGTAAGCCTCTCACAGGGAACACACATTCATCTATAAATTCAGAAGCCGTGGCGAGAGCTATTCATATTTGCGAACTCTCGTAATTGCGAAGTTCGAAGAAACTTAATAATTCTTCCTCGCAAGAAGAATGACGGCTCAAGAAAATATTCACAGAGCGTACTTCCCTTATAACTCTTATAACTGAGTATATTACCGATTTTTCCTTTCAGAGATAAAATTAATAAATAATAACATCATTATAATTTATTTCATGTCCATTACCAGGCTAACGTATCATGTATAAGGTTTCATGCATTAAATTCAGTAATTAAGTTAATTTAACACTTTATTATGTTTAAATTTTAAATGTTTATTAAATTTAAACAATTATTTCCTTTGCTTTTAAATTTGCACATAACGTCACTAAACTCGTAACTTAATAGAAGTGACGTAGAAACAGAAAAAGTTAGCTCTGTTAAAAATTAAAAGTTGAAAGTTCAAACTGTGTAAAATTCTCTACAAAATGAACATGTTCTTTTACATATGCCGAGTTTAGTGAAATTTTCGTATACAAAGTTTTATTTTGATTAAGAGATACCCGTCTTTATATTCGTATTTCAGTCATTTCAAGTGACGGACCACTGCGAACGTATATTTAATAGCTACAATCAATAACTCCGGATGATACGATTTTTTTCGAATTTTCTATCTTTTAGCTTGGACTTATCTCAATTGCAAATTAATTGAATTTCTATGTTGGCCCTGCATCCACCCCTGCTATTTGGAATTCAAAGTAAGTATATCGCTTCTTTAAATCTTCTTTAAGTAGAATCCAAAACATCCCGCCGACTTTTTGTGATTTATTATTTATAATTTTGTTAAATAAATATATTAAAATAAATAATTAAAATTGGTTCAGTCATAAATCGTAGGAACACGAAAAGCGGTATTGAAAAGCTTAAATGAATCGAGAAAAATAGTCACACTTTGAAAATATAAAAAATGTTTATAAAATTTCTACTTTTACTTATTTTCACAAAAAATTCGTCTACCGATGTAGTCAAATAATAAAATACTTGCGGAAAAACACCACTTACGGCTACATTAACGGCTACAGCGAAAATATTACATGTTCTATTCTATCGTTTATATAAAATTATTTATATGACTACACATTCTAAATGGCGTTTCATTTTATTATTATTGTATCGTTATTCTAAATTAACTTCTGCCTAAGGCACAACAATTGAAATTACAAAAATCTATTCTATTTCTTAATACTAATTACATTAAATACTCTATACAATGAGTTTGCACCACCATCGCATTATTTTTACCGACAAATTGCTACCTGATCGCTTACTTAACTACCCGCTAAAGGAATAATAACATAAAGCGGTTATTTATATAACAATTTCATTATAACAAGATCGGAACGAAAGTCTTCCGCGCTAATTTTAAAGCTCCACTAATTTACAATAGGAAGGATATCGCCCGTCATAAAATTACTAATTCTAGACTATTCAGAAACTCCGCTATTAAAATCTTATATATTGCCAGATTGAGTCTACAAATTCTGCTTACTTAGATTCGTTATAGACCTCCTAAATGACAGTCTATACTATGTCTATATCATGTTTCTAAGCTTATCTAATTTACATTAAATATTTTGGAAACTCTAACAATCTACCACACGTCATATTTACTTTTCACAACAGATATTCAGCTTACAATGTCTCCTACGCTATTCTATCTTAAACGGAGAATGATACTGATCAAATTTATTTGAAAGTTAAATATTACTCGCCCTATTGTTGTTCCGCTGTTACTCCATTTCACCATACAGTTGTTTTCTTGTATTTCAACACTATCATGTTTAAAATCCGATAATATGTTGCGTAGATTCATAGGAGAATAACTTACTGTCCTCCGGTTGGAGACTTGAATTCTCAATTATTTATATGTTTGTATTTTAAATGTCTTAGAGGACATAAATTGACTATCTATTTTTTCAGGCAATTATAAATAAATAAAATCTAAGAGAAAATTATATAGCCGGAGATAGCTAGACTATTGTTTAAGTTATATTGTTCAAACATCGCTAGACATTCACGAAAACAATATTTCTAATGTTTGACATTCTGACCCATCCAAAATATTTCTATTAGCTATGATACTCTCCAAATCTATTTAATTCTATTTCTAGAAGAATTTTACAGTTAAGTCTAATGGAGATATAACCAGATACTCATTTAATTTTAGCCTACACGACAAGCACTAGACGAAAACGTGGTATTAGTAATTGAATCGACGGAAAATAATGTTAAAGTTTATATAATAGAATGGCCTAAGTTAAATGAAACGAGATTGATTTCATTTGCAGCATAGAAATGTAATATTTGATCCAATTAATAGATTAAAACGTACTGATTAGCAAAGTTCAAGTCCAGGCGAGAAATGCTAACTATGTAACATAGTTTTGTAGAGTTTGTGGGTTGCACTCTGAGGCGACCGTGTAGAATGTATGGAATGCTCAAGCGTGGTCCGCGTAAATTTGACTTCCAACTATGGGGCTTACGATAATCAATTTATTCGAAAAGAATACAAGCAGCTCTAGTCGTTGTAAATATTCACGCATGTATACGTACATATGTCAGTACCGAGCCAGTATGACGGAGCGCGTCGCCAGCACCATGACAAATTACCGCATTGGATGAGTCAGAGACGAGAAATCGATGTTAAAAACCATTTAAACCGCGAAAACAAAGTTCGGTTGTAATAAGAAGTAATCAAAGTTCACAACACGCTAGCCAACTCCACGCTATATATTATTTCTTTTAGTTTATTTTAGTCTCAATCGATGAGCGAACGAATGTTAAATAAGTGGGCCGTGATCGAGCTCGATCGTCAGGCAATCAATTGGACAGTAAACGATAAAACGTTTTGCTTATAAAGCGAAAAAATCCTTTATTTTAAAATATATTGGCTTCACAATTCCATAACCTTATCATAAACATTAAGACGATATGTGAAAACAGTGATTAGAACAATACTAGTGACTTACATAATAAGTTAATACATTCAAAAACTTGACACATAGGTTACAATTGTGCTTTACGATTATATTATTAACTCTAAAATCTGGATAACCTTCCTGATGGATACCGCTGTATTTAAACGAAATTATACCGTACCGAGCTATAAGGGCAACCTAGTCGGGCGATCGAATCACGTACGCATCTGAGAATTCGCGTACTAGTATATAATTTGTGAAAAGCGAAAGTGACATTGCATTCCTTAGCTGCGATTCGGGGGAGACTGGAGGGCGTGATACCAAAGAGATATTCGCTTCAGAAAATATTTATTTGAATTCGTAAGATATATTGCGAAAGCCGTTAACGGTCCGGGTGGTGGTATAGAATGGTTATGTAGCGTGTCATGTTGGGGCGGCGAGCAAGCGACGTCGGCATCTACGGCCTGTGCCCGAGCCCACCCTGGCTTACATACTCCACACCGACCAACAGACGACTTTCCGGCGGTATAACTCCCACTACACCTGCGGCAACAAAATAAAAATGCTACAAAGCTCGCACACGGAACTGAAGACCGCGGCGTTTAAATAAAACAACTATATGCTACTACGGCCAAAAGATGCGCGTATATTAATAAAATAATATGCAAAATAAATTTAGCCGGCAAATAGAGGGTTATTAACTGTGTTCGCTAATCGTATACATACTGGGGAAATATTTTTTGTTTGTTTAGTCGATTTCCAAATAAAAATATCGAACACGCTCGGTCTATAAATGTATATTTATATAGTGTGTTTTTTTTTCTATTAAAGCAATCCCTGTGTGTATCACGCACAACCAAAATGCAGGAAAAAGGGGGTCGTTATATTACAATGATTTGGCCTGGATACCAAATATTTTGTGAAGCACATGTTATTGACTATTTCATAATTTACTTGTCGTTAGTATATCTAAACACGCAAATAGTTCAATAGCTAAGGGTGAATCATTCTGATGCTTGAAGTGTTTAAATGCTGATCACGAAATTCTTCATTGACTAAGTTTTAATGGGAAGCTATTACTGTAATGATGAAATCAAAGATTTAGTTTACGATTTAGTAATGGTTTTAGCCTATAATCAGTAGCCACACATTAAATAGCATATAATTACGTTACACGATACAATATTGAAGCTTATTTAATTTATGACTAGTTTAGAGGATGGCGATAAGGACGGTCGCACACGTAGCGATTTTATGATCGAATTAACTTATAGTTTAAGTAATAATTTTGATAAGTCTTAATTTTGATAAAATAAATTATTGCGAGGCGTGGCGATTAAGCGACGGCTTTAAGATGCGCCCCATATTTTAGGGGAAACTTGATTTCTTTTTTTCGTTTAAAACACTCAACCGTATAATAATTACATTTAACACGAAGAAGGTAGCGTAAAATACTGGCATCCAAAAATATTACACAACAACAATAAATATAATAATAATAACATTATTGATTAAGCATTGTAAATATATGAATTATAATAAAGAAGTAACTTTAAAACATAAACAGGTATATATCTACATATGTAAGATTACATTATGATTATAGCAAATTGGTATTAAATTAACATTTTACAAGCTCGATTTATTTTATTGATTAAACAAATTCTAAGCTAACGCTAAAATTTAAAAGAGCTACGCAAAATAAAATCTATCAACTTTGAATTATTCCTACTCATCCTCTAAACTTAGTATTGATGAAATTGATTCCTAAATCCTAAACCTAAATACCTACAAGTCTTACCTGTCTAAGATTATATATTGTAAAATTTACTCTTAGATATATATCAGTAAGAGAGACTGAACACAGCTATAACTAAAGTTACATAAGATAACAAGAGATACTAAATATGTATGTAATATAACGATCTCAATTAGGTCGACACAAAATATTTTCCCCTTACTTTTTTCTTTTAATGAGAAAGAGTCACATTGTATTATATTAATAAGAATCATTTATAAGTCATGAATAACAAATCGACAGTAGGAAAGAATATTGACGATATTAATTTCCCGTTCTGTCCACATGTGTATCGTAATATATATTGTGTCATGATAATACTAAATAAAACAATAACTGTCTCATAATGTACTTTACTTAACAAGGGGATCAAAAGCTGCGTTCAGTCATACATTAATTCTAGAGTCTACTTACTAGAGCATGCTAGATTGAAGAGTGTTCCTATAAAAAGACTAAGGTAAATTATTATCTATTGAATATTATATAGTCACCTACTTTAACTTTTAAGCATTACTAGCTACGAGATGAATTAGTATTGACTAGGCTAAAATTTCAATAAATATGCAGATTACATTAGTTTATCCGGCTAGGTTTAACGCCGGTCTATCCGAACCCCTAACTCTATAAAGTTGCTGTATTAGCCTTACTCCATTCGCGAGCTACAGATCATAATTTAATTAGAATGTACTTGAATCATACAGAGTTTTTAAACAAGCTGTAATTTTGTTATTCCATATAATAATATAAGTAATTCAACGTGTGATGAAATTTCTATATATATATTTTTTAATAATAGAAGAGTACTAACAAAAAATTATAAGCAGTTTATCACCTTCATTATAACATCGCAAAATCAATATTTATTTACTTTGAGAAAATTTTCTGGTCAATTTGGTGTGTCATTAAATAAGAAAATTATTACGTTTTATTTGTAAAGCAAAAGGTGGTTATATAGGTCTTCATAAAAACTGCAATATCAACATATAAAGGAATGCAATTGTATAAAGTAAAAACGCGTAATATGGTACAATTTAAAATGAAGGTTGTCCTTCTTGCCATTGCAAGTAAAAGCGATGACGATACTGTTTAAAGAATTTGTTCAAAATTGTTAAGAAATTCTTTTTAGCTTTATCAGTTAATGTGGAAATAGCGTAGTTTAACTCCAGACGCCGAGGAGAAATCAGGAGATTGCGAGAATCGGTTCGAACATCGGAGGAAGACAAAGCTTAAACAGTATTTGCGTTGGATTGTTTACTTGACGCGTAGCATTTGAGGATCGTTAGTAAAATTGTTTCTAAACAGAGAGCTCGGCTCTCGTATCCCATTGAATTTTCACAACAATTCTGGAAGTAAACAATAAATAGCATTTCTCAAAACTTGGACGTTTTGTAATTGACGGCGTGGCAGATTTATCTAGATGGCTCAGTCATTGTTAGAGGTGTTAACTTGTTAGTGAAGTTGTTAGTTTACACTAACTTTCTTGCTGCCTTGGCCCCTGTTAGTAACAGTGAATACGGGGTAAAGTCACCATAGTTTAAGTTTTAAAATGACCACATTTGTTTAGTTGTAGATGACTGTGGAGTCATTCGGTTAGCGGATCAGTGTCGTTTGCGAATCGTTAGCAGTTAGTGGAATGCATTGTCGTCGGAGCGAGTTCACAGATGCATGGCGTGTACATTGTAAACCCCACTGAGCTCGAGTGGGTGATATGGCAGGAGTGTTGCCAGGTGGTGATAGTGATTGCCGGATAGTTGGTGGTGCAAGCTCGCCAGGGGATTACCTGCGGGGTAAGGTAGCCCGAAGCTAGGATAGCCCGAATAGCTACGTCCTGCCGCGTAGGCGGCGTAGGCTGCGGGAAAACCTGCACAACAAATAAAAAACATTACTTATAGAATAACACTTCAGCCAATTACGGCAACACATTGATTTTAATTACATAATTTATTGCATGCTTTTATTTACTGTAATCAATAATATATTACGATAAGAATGTACCAAAACTGCAATGACACGTTTACCGAAGGTTGAATCTCAAAATAGAAACGAAAATAAAAGGTAGGTTTATTATATCGTGCAAAGTCTGAACAACATCGCTTTGGACATTGTCCAGCAGACGATATTTGTAAACATCGTTAAATGTAGCACACTATAAGTAAACTAACGAGAGTTTTATGCAATTAACAAACGTCTTGAGACATTTCATTAACAACCTTATTGAATTACAAAATAAACTACTCTACTCTAGTTTGCAACATGAGAACAATGCGACTAATTTGTAATAGATATTACTAAAAGTTACATAAGACAATATATGTTTGCAATATCAGCTTAGTGAACATCAAGTCCGGTATAAAAATGTGGATGATTGATGGGAGTGCCGTGGACGGAGGCTGATGTGATTACCGCACCGGATCGTTTATCATATTATTGCCAATCAAAATAGTGTATCTGTCAGTGATCCATTACGGCAGATGGAAATACACCTCGACATGGTGTTCGATAATCCATTAATTAGGTCTATCGTCGCATCTATTGCTTTAAACTGAATAATTGAGTCAATTATTCCCTAGTATGATCCGTATTGGTAAATCGTGATACTAAATTATTTAGGCTCCAAGGTAAACTCACACCGGTCAAACTATAACATCCCAATATCCGATGATATAATGCACGTACGTAAATGGTTTTTAATTTATAAATAATATGTAAATTTAACTTACCGTCAGGAAGAGCACCCAATGACCACATGAAATCTAGAAATGTAAAAAACATGTACATAAATTGATCGATTCTTAAATTTAACTTTATATAATTGTGTGTGCTAGAACATTAAAACATTTTAATACCTATAATGTGTACCGTGAGACACTATTTTGCTTGGCGAAAATGTTCTTGTGGATTGTACAAACATATGTGTGATATATACTTATTATATTATAGTTGTAATTAAACACTATATTAAAATTTCTAGACTTACTACCATCCAATATAATTCTAGTATAATTGGGGCATGTTAGTTACTAACACCAATAAATATAGTTTGTCTTTAATCGTTAATCTATTCTACACATTGTTAGTCTAAGTCTAAACATGTTAAACAAACATACATCCTTAAATATTTTAGAAATGATATTTATTAGCTATAGGCTACCGAATTTACCTTAATAAGGTTAAATATATTGTACAAACAATACTAAATTAGTTTAAACGAGAACTAATGTTTAACAATTTCAAATGAATTATTGATACCTTTGTTATAAACAACAAATTTAAAACTGAAAGATAAATAAATGAAAGTAACTTAAAATAACTAATGGTGAACAGTTCGCTTCATAATTTTAATGCATTGCACAAAATTAGAAACAAGTTATTAGTAAACTAATAATACTATAGGAACAAAGATATAAGTTACTTAACAAACAAACTAATCTAAAAATAAATAATTGAATTAATAAAATACAAACATAATTGCTAATAATCTCACAAAACGTAAAAGTAACATCGACTGTTCATAGGTACCTCTTTTCTTCCAATGATAACATTTTTGAAAAGCCGACATCAAGTTGCAAAGCTATTTATAGTAAAATCTAGAGTATATATTATCTTTAATAAAATGTTTAAAAAATCCCATAAATTCAGCCGCATTAAACATCGTAACTAGATTTTTTTTTCTAAGCTGTTTTAGTTGTTTAATGGATGGAAATGTAGCAAAACTGGCAAGAATCAGCAGAACCTTATACGGTCCTTATTTATCCCATATTAAAAACTACATCAAATCAGAAAAATACCAGGCCCAGTACTATTTTGACTATCTATATATAAATCAAAATGGTATTAAGCGCCTACAACCTGGTAGAAAAATATTGCTCTCTATTACCCTACGTAAAATTGTTTCAGATGACTTTCTACTTTCGATATAAATGTAACCTTTATATAAACCTTTGTATAACAACTGTCTCTATATAATTTACTAGTCTTTTGATACACATTTCGAAAATCTGCTAACTAACTGATCGGCTAATGGCGATTACTAAAATAAGACACTTCGGATATCATCAGTTTCCTTAAATACATTTAAAAACTCTTCAAGGGTACAGTAGCAATAGTGAAGGAATGTTAAAAATAGCTATGGGATGGGAGGGATTATTTTGCGTAATTAGTTCAATAAATGCATCTAAAATTTGGGGAAATAAATTAGAAGGGCTGATGTGGGTGTTGTTGAAAGAGGATTGTGGATCAGAGAGGCAACGGTGTTGGTAGTGTCGAGTGAGTGAGAGGAGAGTATATTGTGGGAATATCTAGAGCATGAGCTCCAAGGAGTTCTGACACTGAGTACGCAAGAGGGGGAATAGTAATAGGAGCAAGTGTAGGTCGTGGAGGGCGTGGAGTGGGGCGCAGGGCGGCGAGTGCACGACGGTACATGGCAGCAGCACCAGTCGTCCCTGCGCCCACCCCCGCTCCAGTAACGAGTAGTTGCGCCGGCGCATGAACTGGATAAGGAGCATACCGAACTCCGGTTGCCACGGCGCTACTTAGCAACTCACCGTAGGCCCCGCGACCGGCGGCTCTCGTCTTCGCCAAATTTGCTGGAAGCATCACTTCTTTTGGTTGTGCTTTTTTGCATTCCACCTGAAAGTTATATAATCTTTAGTTACAAAGCACTTCAATTATTTTTATAACATTGATTATTCATTAAAAATCCCTAGGTATAAGATCTTTATAATTATGGAAATTGCCCTTGCTTATTTCATGACCGTATAAATTTTGCGGCTTCTAACTGCGTGAATTAATTGCTATTATTGTACTTGACAGCACTAAGTAAATATCACAAAATTGAGCTAGTCGTAAAATTAAGGAAGAAAGGGGGTGACAAAATCAGTCGACAATCCGTTATGCCTCACGGTTTGCATCACAAATTGAATTTTAATGTACTTTGAATTTATCAAGTCAAA
>DVQO01000352.1:0-18733 GCA_018231785.1 Danaus gilippus | reverse complement strand
ATTCATTAAATTCATGCAAAGTATAGGTACATTACAAAAAAATCACTAAAAATATACAAATTAATAAAAATAAAATTAAGAATAACAATAAAAAAAACTAGCAATTAAACATTATTTATTATTCATTTATCTATTTATTACTTATTTTCATTATTTATTATTTATTATCATGGCAGAGTGATTAAAAATATTTAGTTCTTGTCTAGTCTATTTTATGTTCAAACATTCATTTCGTGTACACTGGAAGGGAATGCTCAAAACTTTGGAAAGTTTTTTTAATGAATAGCTCATGGCTCAATAGAAACTAACAATGAATATAATAACAGTCAATAAAAATTTTAACTTTACTTATAGTCACGCGTAGGATGTGAGATCCAATAATATAAAACCGTTATCTCATGAATAAATGGCATAATCATTCCTCATCAAACATTTCATCCTCACTTTTCAACGGGTTTCTTTTGATGAAGTCTTTATATATTTTTAACATTTATTATGTGCGGGTATGAGGTGAGTTTAATTTAATTCGAGTTTTAAAATAAGATATGAAATATCTTGACAGATTTCGATTACGGTCAGGTTTTGCAATCAAAAGTTATCTACTTTGATTACGATAAGCTTAGTTAAGTCGCATCTGGGACTAGTCAGTTTACGTTTCAGAATTAAAACTATATACATCTCCATTTATTATCAATTATATTTTCCTATGAGAATTAAATATTCCTGAGAAACGAACGGGCGATAAGACCGATAAGCGCTTTTCATGGCCACTGTAATATTTATCGCGATTATTCAAATTATTATTTTTATTTTAAAATATCTTGTGAACTTATTATGATTAATTTATTATATCTGATTATATACAAATAGTATAAAAAAAGTATATTTATCAACATTTGCTCACCGCTTACACAGTTCTGTAGTAATTATTATAGTGCAGCTGTTTCCGTTGATGGGTGGAGTTGGTTTTTTTTGGATGCCCTGATCATTGGTGGAAGGAAGAGCTAAGGAATAACGAATTTAAATTCGCAGGGGACGTGTTGAAGGCGAAGAATGTCACGCATATGTTCCTGGTCGAAAATAGTCCATTAATTTTTTCAAAAACAAACACGTTAATGTTTTTATGATTGGCACGATGTCTATACATTTATAGTATCATAATACGTTGTTTAATCTATTTTAAAACATATTTTTAAAAGGAAATATGTTTAAGTGTTCGTTATATTAAACTGTGGATGTTCGTTATAAGTTAAAGGTTATAGAATAATTTGATAGCATTGCATTCATTTCACTTTTATATTTAGGGTGGATTTCAGCTACATAATAGAGATAGGTTTAAATTTCTGGCAAAGCATTCTAAGACAATGTCCACCCCTGCAGCTCCAGGTTTTTTCTTGACAAACGTTTGTCCATAACATTGAGAGTACGAAGATGCTTACATTATCTCACAAAGTTTTATATCAAAAATAAAATAGTACATCTGAAAAATATTAGTTTCACTCACAAAGCTTTGATTGAGTGATATTCTAAATTATTATTGTGATTAATATAACTTATAGGATTATTGTATGATTTAACTTGCTTGCATTACATAAATATTTTCATTATTATTAGCGTGACATTGCAACAAAACGTTTTTATAAATTTTACCTACATTGTTGTAAGAAGAATTAAAATTTAATTAATATTCGTAATGTATCATAATAGAAAAAAAAGATTAATTACATGAATTTAACCAAATGACTTTATATACATAAATATTTAGTGTAAAACTTAATTACATCCGTTAAACAACCGCAAAGTTACCTGGGTGGTTCTAAGATTGGAGATAATAACATATTTTTAATTATCAGTTCAAAGGGCGGGTACCTTATCCCCTAATCTTTATTTTTGATGCATGTTACATCTGCGAGTTATTAGTCATATGAATCTCTATAGTTTTTATCTTGGAGGGTCTAAAAGCCATGCTAAGAGGATAAGTAGAAGTGCGAAGATTTGCAGCGATAATGAGCACAGACTTCAGACTAGGTAGCAAATTGCTTTATTAGACAGATTGGGCCTAAATAATTTCATTTACATCAAATTAATTAAGTGTACTTTCCTTGAAATCATAATTCTTTTATACATAAATTTGAATATGTTAAAAAATGTTTTCTTTCAAGACAAGTAATCGTTTTGATAACATATCTGTCATGTTCCTAAAAAGTTAAACGAAAAAATTTAAGAGTTCAGTGCTTAAAAGCCTAAATGTCTTGTGTCAACACTAACTAAGACGCAAATGCATTAAGATAAGTATTGCGATAGAGGAGATTCCATAGCAATAAGTCATTGCAAGTTGCAAGTAATTGTTGATGTTTGAATTTACGGTCATAGTAAGTATATGCGATTTTAAAAATGGTTGTTTCGTAATTGCTAAGTAGCTACTCAGAAATGAATAAAGACATTCATCTTACTAATATAATTTCAGTTAACAGACAGCAAGAATATGAAATATTTATGAATATATGTTGAAGCAAATTATGGTAATAGGTACTTGAAATACAGAAGTAGGTATGTACCGATGACGGGATGTACGGATGTATTATATTCTCTGACGCAAAAATTTTCCTTGACGATAATGGCGTGGTATAAGATCAAAATAAAAATTTTCCATAAAACTATTATTACTATCTGAGAGTTGTCCATTAAAATAATGCAGATTAAATTAACGTTTTAGACTTTTCTATTCATAAAGGCATTATAATTACTAGTTAGTGGAATAAGTTCAAAAAAAAACTTCAACCACAAAGTAGAACAGATTAAATATTCTTTTGATAGTAATCACTTAACGAATCACAAAAGCCGGTTAAAAATCGGACATTTGTTTGATGATCACAGACCACAATGAACCTTACTCTGGCATATGCGAGGATTACTAAGGGTCGCACTTGTGGCAAAAAATATTAAGTGGATTGGATTGAATTTATTATTTTGGGATCGCACATTGCAGAAATACATCCACCAGTTTTATAAGTACATTTATTATGCAATAAAATTAAATAAATATGAAACACTTGCGTTCCATTCCTTAAATATTTGTATTTTTTTATTATGATATAAGATACACTATATAGGACAAAGAATTATTAGTAAATATCCTTATACGGATAATTATTTGTCCTTCATAATTTCTTTCGCAGTAAATCTTATTACGTCAAATGTTTTATTGAAGATACCATTGCATACAAAGTGTTCTGATTACGTAATTGGTGGCATCTCATGACTCGAGTAATTCGATAAGAGAAATATAAAACACTTGAATAAATATTTTATAAGTGCATTTTTATAAAAAAACATAAAGTAGGTATATATTTTATATGTTATATATATATATATATATATATATATATATGAACATGACATTAGTTTTTTAATTATGTAGCGAGTGGTGCAAAGTGCAAGTTTCATTCATATCAAGCCATACGCGTCCCCCATAAATAAAAAGCATTCGGCGTCACGTACACAAAAGGTTAAAACGCGATCTCATAAAAAACATCCGCGGTTATCTATTAGTATCTAGTTAGAATTACACTCGCAGATGTTACAAAAATAATAATCCGTACGAGTGACGTGCCCTCACGAACCAAGTAAAAAAATACATTCCCTTTACCTGGCCCGTGAGCTTTAAGACAGTAGGGATTTGTACAGTTAAATAAATAGCCGACGTTAGCTTAGAAGATTTACAAATTGTTTTTTGAATTGACGTTATAGACGGGGTCCGTTTTATTTTTAATTTAGTTCTAATCCTGCCCTGTGGTCCGTGTTCTATATTAGGTTTTTTTTATTAACATTTTTACGTAACTAAGAAGATTGAAAATGCTTTTAATATTGCTTTTATTATTATTTATAGCGGGAAACGATCAAACCTTTGTTTAGTGAATATGAAAGATTTATTAAGAAAATATTTCTATAGTTTCACTTTATAAATAAATATTGAAGGATATAATTTCTAATTAAAGAGTGAATTATTGTTTATGTTCCTAGAGAATATTTTCACCCGCGGCTTATATTGCAATTTACGATGTTGACGTATAGAATTTCACACGACAATGCTTTATTAAAGCCAGCTGTTGTAACGGGGATCACATATAAAACTTGTTTTGTTTCAATTATAAAAATTCTATTTAATGACGGTATTAAAGATAGGATAATCGTTCTATTCCAGTACTAATATATGATTAGCAATATAAAACTTTGTGCAATAAATTAGATTCGCAATGACTATTATTAATTTATATGGCGATGTTTATAGTCTACTAGAAAGGAAATAATATAATATTATAAGCATTTAACGATATCGACGATGCACATGCAGACACATGTCATATGATATTTTGATGAAAAACATGCAAAACACAGTAGTAACAAGTTTGAGATTTCCTGTTTCACCCATCTGCAAACAACAAATCGCTTTAAAATATCACGTTACATTTTATACTATCATTGAATAACGCGGATGTAAAGATTTCGAAGATTTGGGGTAGCTTTTGTATCCGAACCGCTAACAGATATTGAATGACTGGGGCCAATTAATGATCAAGCAATGGGCGTGCTACCCGGTTCCGACCGGAAAACTTAGTCTCACAATATGTAAAACGACACCCAACGAGCCACCTGTACGCCGAACTTGTACAAAACGAATGCGAATATTTGCATTGTACTAGTATTCTCAGGTGAGGGTCGTATCCAATTTAGTAAGTGGTAATGTACACAATCACTACGCGTCTGAAGCTTTCAGCTTTCAGCGGGCGACATCGTAATCTGTGCCGATACGAGAGGGCGCTGTTGTCTAATTTTGTGATCGGTAAATAAATCTAAAAATATCTTAACAACGGTTTATATTTTTTTTTTACTATAATTTTGAAAGAATTATTTTTTGGTATTAAGAAAATTTTAAAACGCACACATTTTTGTAACGTTTTACGTGTTCTGAATTTACATTATAAAAATATTTTTTAACTTGAGATAGCTTTACTACAGTATATGTATTTGGAATATTACACGATCAATCTATTTATTTTTATACCATCTGTTGGTTTAATTTATATCTCTAAAAATGAACAGCAACAGTATTAATTGTCAGGAAATAATTCATGTCTTTTTAATATTCGCTTTTTTTAAATTCTTTATTAAGCTATACTATACTAGCTCAAAGACTTGCTTTCTATTTCATAAGAAAGATAACAACAGTACCTAATTTGTTGATATGTCACCCAAATAAGCTTCGAAATGCACATTAAGTCAATCACTTATCAAATAACCATAATATATTTAGTACGTTGGCGGTATCAGACACGCTAATTGCAAATTGATAATTGCTATGACACGAACAAATAAAGTCAGGAAATCGTGCTAAATTGCTTGTCTTAATGCCGATAGTACTTTATATGTGGGATGACATTTAATTTTGTGTAGTAACTTAAAATATAGTCAGATAATACGAGGATTTGCCTTGTGGGGGATAAGAGAATAATTGTAGGTACCGATTCACGATCATAATATATTACATTTTAATAGCTTCCCTAAAAGAACTGAAGTTTAATTGCCGTTCCATAAATATCTTTAAGGAAGTTTTACATTGGTTACTATTATCTACCACATATACAAAACTTCACTTATACACTCTATTACTAAAAAAAGAAGGGTCATTTTCCCATTTCTCATTATTTCAATCGAGCTAGAGCTCAAGAAAGTTTCTCAAAATGTCGACAAACGTTAATATGTCAAAGCATGATTTACCAAAAATACACACTATAACAAACCTGAACGTGAGCATTGCATATTATAATTAACATAAGCCGCTTAATATACAGGGAAATTATAAAATATTTGGAAGTGATAGATTTTAAAATTCACTACAGGTGAATGGTGATCAATGTAGAGGCGTCATCAAACAGGATTTTGAGCCGTCACGATGTTATATGTACGCTTAACCGTATAATATATTGAAATTTATACTTTTAATTTGTTTTAAGCTAATAAATATTTGTGTATCAAGCCGGTAATAAACGTCGAATTTAGTTAACTGAAATGTTCTGCGCATTTCCATACTATTAATAGTAAATAACCAAGACTTCAAAGTTATGCCTCCAATATACTATGAGATTATCTTGTTTATTAAATTTAATATACACTTCATTATTCAAATTCACATTCATATTTCATTTCCTTTCTGAATTCTTTATTTGACAGAGTTTTACAATATGCAGTTTGAATTATTACTTTTCTTGATTTTTCTTATAACACGTAATATTGAAAATACATATACAAGTTTTTAGTATTATTTTCTTAATAGTTAGTTAAAACATAATAATAATAACTTAATACTATTAAATTTATATACTATTAAACATATAATTTATTATTTTCGCATAGTCATTAATTAGATTGAATATAAAATGATGTAATTTTAATTAGCTCTTTGCTATGGATTCTCGGCACAAGATGTCATTGCTGGTAATTATTGTTAACTTCATTAAGACGAAATCCATTAAAAGTGTTATATATATGACATGACTAATAAGAAATTATTTATTGTGAACTAATAATACTCATTTTATAGTGTGAGAAATAAGTTATGTAAAGGTCTTAAAACTTAAAATGCCGACTATAAACTCATCGGTAAATGGCTATAAATTAATTATAATATTTTATGATCTAGGACCGATCACCCACCCAGTTAGTGTAGTAATGAATAACTGAAACATTTATGAGGACATTAAGAGTTGTAGTGACCGTTTTGCATTGCGGACGGGAGACGCGTTATAAAACGAAACATAGGAGTTTTGCGCCACGTTTTGACGGACCGAAATGAACCGGAGTGCGGGCTGTAAACTACGATATCATTTGTCAAAAAAAGGAAACAAATCAATATGTTTAACATTTTTTTTTAGTTTAATTTAAAAAGTTCATTATGTACAAATTTAGGTTTATCATTTTCTATGGTTCTTAAACCAATTTCTTTAATTAATTAAAACATGATATAGATTTTTAAAATAATTAATTCATTAGTAAAATAATAATAATACCTACTAATCAATAAACCAAATTTTTTGATTCAATATTCGTCATTTACAAGCCGCACGTATCCTTTCCCGCGGTATCGAACTCAAAGCAGCCGCCATGTTTGCATTTCGATCCGCAAGGAACCTGTGTTTAAGTTGACTCGGGAATTATATCGCAGCGATTAGTGTAATAACTGGTTGGCTCAAGGCTTTTTCTTGTTTCATCCATGCTCTCTGACATCTACGCATTGAATCGCCATCGATTGTTCGGACGGGCGCGATCATTGTTCCTGCCCTTTAATAGCCTAGTTTGTGTTATACTTTTTAATTTAAAAATTCGAACTCTATTAATAAAACTATATCTTTTTAAGTCTTTAGAACTACTTATACCAATAAAATTATTAATCGTAACACTAGCTGCAAGAACGTTTCACCAAAGAAGAACTCGTGGTTATATTCAATAATTCACCTTCCAATTAGATCCTGTATCATGTAATGCAATTTAATAGCACCTATGTATACATTTGTATCTTAAATATTGATTGTATAGCAAACAGGCGCATGTAATTTCATGTGCCGAACGCAGCTTTTATAAAACTAGTCGGAAACCGCACGGAATGTACTGTAATCCACATACATTTTAAATAATACCGCCTTTATTATGATTGCAATAGGATATACATATGCTTCGTAAGAGTTTTTGTTGCCGTCCGTACAACAGAATCCTCTGAGACATTAATGTGTATTTATTGTATGCGGCCCGTAATGTTTTTATCGTCTGTTTTCAAACGATTTGCTCTGATTTTAGAATTAAAGTCCTGTTCTCTAATATGCATCACAGTATTTTAAGTGACGTTTTTATATTGGGCATTTATTCTCAGTTTATCACCGCATTAATCCATTTAACAATGCAATTATCGTTTTTTATGAACGATACTGTTTGAATTCTACAGGTTTTCTTGAAAACTATTTAAAACTTTTTCATGCTTGTTTTTATTCAGTGGTGTAAATTTTCATAAATTATATTACTTAAAAACATATTGATGTAAGTATTTAATAATAATATTCCAAACGTTACGATTCTCAAATAATATTGACACAAAATCAATCTCAGATATGTGATCAAAATGTGTTAGGTCAGTTTATTTTGTGCATGGTACAACTGTTTAGAAATAAAGATATAATGTAAAGTATTAATGAAATCTAATTAAACCACAAAATTGTTATGATACGGGAAAATTCATGATAAAGATGTTTATATTTGAATTATGATAAAACAAGTAACGGTTCTCTTCATGAAATACCGTTTTTCATTTGGTATTAGGCAATATGTTTTACTTTCGCTGCAAATAAAAATATTCTTACTATTATATCTTCTATGAAATTTGAAATATGTTATAATATAATTAATAGTCCATTCAAAAGTTGTTGCTAATCTACATTATAAAGCTAAACAAACCATAATACTTTGGTTGTTGAACGATTTTTTTTTGGACAACTGAACAATCTAGATCTTCTGTCTTTATATTAATGAGTTTTAAATATTCTTGTAATTTAGTTTAGAAATTCCAATCACAAACAACAACTCTTTTATTTTTTCATTCAAGCCAATTCCAGAAACGTTATTTTTAGTTTTTAGATACAATTATAATTGGAACGGTTTTACAACTCCGTAACATTTGTTACACAGTATAATACCGACCTTGTAATATAAGAACTCCGAACAGTAATTGAATTTCATTGCGGCTCTTGATCCTTGATTCATTAAAAGTACTGTTAGCAACGAATTATAGTGGATATAATGTGTCTGATGAGTAAAAGATCATTTACATTATAAAGCAATAAAACAATAACAGAAGCAAAAGTTTCTCGGTACGGTTATTTATGTATTTCACACCAAAAGAATGCTGGGCTCACTATACATGTCATCTAAATGCGGAATGTCTTTGATCAACATATTCCAGGAAAAGGTAATTATTTTCGTATATGATTCGTCACCTTTAAATTGTTTTGCTCATTATTTGGATCTTTTCTCTCTTGATCATTCTGTGAATAATGTTATTTGTGTAACAAAATTGAGTCTCTTTTTTTGCGATGTTATTTACATTACGTGATAATGATTTTCGTATATGAAATATTTTTGTTTACATGTAATCATGCAAGTATTTGTTTTCATTATTAATTACGACTGTACAGCAAATCTATGTGGTTTTTAATTAAATTAACTGTTCTGAATGAATCAGTCCAGTTTCCGATGACTTGTTATCAAGTCTGTTAAAGATGACAACCTTTTTTATTCCGTCTTAATTGATCCCGAATGAGTCGCGTTTAAGCCCGCGTCATGGCAAGTGGCATTCGAAAATGTCATTAACCACCTTTCACTTATACAAGTATAATAAATTTATCGAAACCCGAGCGTGCAGTCTCTTGGGAAAATTATTTCACTTCCAAGTTAACTATCAGACGACATTTGACAAGATGATGATGATGACTTTAATTTTTCAAAGGCTTCCAGTGAGCTTAATGCGGCCGAACAAGTAGGAAGCGATTACACAATTCGGTAGGTGTTTCGAACAGTTTTAAATCCATTACAGTCGGATGTCGCACGGCAATTTTCCAGTAGCTGAGTTCGACCACACACAGTCGTGTAAATAGTTAATAACTATTATACAGTATTGTTGGGAGTGTGTCAGTGAAAATTATGATTAATATCTGCTTAGCTAGCGGTATCTAAAAGTAGTTGGGTTGATGTGAACATAGACATGGTAGATGTTTTCTCTTTCTAATTTATAATATTTATGAATTGTAAAAGAGCTAACTATTAATTAGAGCATTCTTAATTTCACAACAAATTGTATTGTTATTATTGATTGGTGTTTATAAATATATTTCAAATTTTTAAACAAAACATATGAGATTATCAAGATAATTTGATAAACGATGAATGTTGCACGATAAGCCAAGATTATAAGCAACCTCACTCTTCTTTGTTTCATATCATAGTTAAATAAGGTTTATTGACCGATATTACAATAAGATATATTTGTACGTATTTTAAAGTATCCGTCTTGATGTTGACAATTTTATCATAAAATAGTAACTAAAGACGTAGACATTAAGATGAAAATGGTAGTCATTGTAAATTACGACTTTGAACCTTATGTCATCGCCATAAAATTAATATCCGTAAACGTTTAGAAAACTATTACGTTGTAGAAATATACTGGACAGAGAATTCATCCCACAGTGTATAATGGTGCTTATGTTTATGATCTTAAGATATAAAATATAGATAAATTTGTTTAACATAGTTGATTGTGTTGAGCCTGAGAACTCAGTTTCAAGCTAGGCGGTTGAAGCTACACCGACAGCCCTCTATATAATAATAGTTCTCCCGCAGATTATCTGCAGCGTCCGCCCAGAGCGAGTTGGTAGCCCTGTCCGCCGTCATTATGCAATTGAAACTTAGTGAATTATTACGCACGATAATAATCTCTATAAATAAATAAATCGTCCAGCACTCTGGGCGGCGGAATTATATCTACAGCCCTGTCAGGATGTTGCAAGCTTTATATTACCTAAGATCGCTAAATTGTTCTGCTTTAGAAATCGTATTAAATAAATGTATGATTATTATAAATAAACACGTCTATATCTCTTTGATGTCTAACGTCTATAACTTTGATCGGAACAGTGATACGCTGTATGGATTATAATTTGATATAAAAAGAGACATATGTCTGTAAAAATCACATTTTATATGTTCTATAAAGTTATTATGTGTGCGAACCATTAAGCTGGGATGTCAATATTGCTATTAAGATCAACCTATGTAAATACTCAGAAAAAATTATGGTAATTTTTAGCATTATTAGTCCTCATGAAGTAAAGGAAAGAGTCAGACATGGCAATGCGGTGTAAAATTACAGCGCACACGCACCATATCTAGTGTCCTTCAAAGTCACTCGAGCAATGGCCTTATGTGGCCTCACATCTGATAGATGTCATTGAAATATTGAAACCTAATGTGCGTGGTGTCAGTAGATCATTACATTTCATTTATTTATAGGAACTATGTTACTTAGAAATAAATTTCACGTTAAACGTTAGCAGCAGTTATATTAAAGTTATAACAATAGTTAAAATAAATTTGACGTACATGTGCAAAATTCCATTAGATACATGTGATGTAGGTTCGGGTATGGACTAATCTATTAATAAGTTATTTCGAAAGGATTAATTCCCCAAGGATTTGACCAGCTACGATCAATTATTCCACAAAGTTATGTCTGAGCCGGTGGGAACTATAGGCCACTATAGTACTAATTGAATTTATGCACGAGTCCACAACCAAATGTTTTACTGTTAATTGATCAAATATTCGTAGCTTGGTATCTCAGCTATCTATAGGATTTTAGATTACAGTCTTAACCACAGCATTGCCTAGATATTTCAATAAAATCATGGTATTTAATAAAAAGGTAAAAAAATTATACACTCTACTTTATAAATGTTTAAAAAAAAAGTTTTGAACTTTATACATAAAGAAATTTATCAATTCAATCAAGATCTATCAAAGAAAAGGTTATCAATCAGAATAAGTTTCGATAAGAAAATAATATTATGAAAGTAAACCGTAATATTTATTGGCCATTTTTTGCGTGCATTCGCCGTGAAATTAAGGAAGTATACAATAATAAATAGTTCCCTTTAGAAAGACAATCAATTTGTTGCGAATGGGAAAAAGTTTTGAATAACTTATGAAAAATATAACCGTTGGAGTCTCATACTTAATACGTTCAAAACTAATAGAGATGCTTAAAATGAGTTAAAACTACAGAAATTGTTTTATACATTTTTAAACTTTAAGCCACTTCATAATAGTTGTCGCAAAGTTATTAACAGGATAAAATTTTATATCCCATATTCCTAACTCATGGTTCCTTGACAAAACTAAATGAATTCCTTTGTGAAAGAATTTGACGTTTATTTTCAGTACACTTATAATTACTTCGCTGCTACACGATGGTACATCTAGCCCATGATATACCATGCATTTTGTAAAAGCTTATTCAATAAGAGGATGATCGTTTAATTAATATTCACTGTACAATATTAACTTGTGTGGTATTAAATAACAAACAACATCACGATCAATGAAGTCGTGGCGTTTCTATAAAAAACATGAACTTAATTACTAATCACTATAAAGCAAACATTCAATTTACGAGGCGGGCTAATTGCGTCTTGCCAGTCGTGCTTTGTAAAAAGTTGGCAAAAAGTATATCTTAAACTTATTTCTTAATTATAGACCGATTCATAGCGGCGTCGAGGGGTTCGTGCCAGAGCAGTTGATGTGATGGTCGTAAATAGTTTTTTCGTTTTTGGCTTTATTTTTTGAGGGATAAGATTTACAATTGCGTGACTCTATCACATATGTATGACCAGTCTTGGCAAATAGTACCTTCAATAATTACACGGTTGAGAGAGGGGTTATCAGCCTCATAATATTCTTTACGTCTTCCTCATCTATTGGAATGTGCACCATTTCATTATGATAATTAATTGATATTCCCATAATCGTTAACTCCGTTTCTAAAAGATATTTCTCTTACATCGTAAAGCATTCTTTATAGTCGGCTTTTGTATTGTTAACATTGGGTGGTAGTTGATATATTTTTTGAATATAAAAGTTATACAGACAATCCTTACCAAGTATCCATTAACTGGAGATTTGAATTATAAATAATATTTGATGTAGCATAAATCTATTAATTATTATTTGTTTTATGTTCAAGTTCAACATGCAATTCTTAAAATTTAAGTATGTTATAATATTTCTTTAGTTTTCTCTTACATTTTTTTCTTGGGTTAAGCACATTTCAAGTGCTACATCTAAAATTGGTTTGTAATTTTCTAAATTGAAATTAAATTTTTATTTGTTATATTTTTTTTGCGTATTCATATTAATTAAAATTTTGTTGTCTTTATGTCTTAAATAAAGTTAGCCTCAGACTAATAAAACCAATAAACTCTTCCAGACCACATTTAGTTTACCTTTTAAAAGGTGTGCATGTGATAAATCCGTTGTCCTCAGACGAAATAAAGCCCACCGACATCGTCTAATTTGAAAAAGCCAGACGTATAAATTTCGCTATAATCCTACAATTGTGTGAGGAAAATTGGACACAATTTTGTCGCACTCGTTTGCCCCTTGGGGGAAAAATCGGTGTGTACTGCGTAATGACAGTTGGTTGACGGAATAAAGTCTTTTACCAGGAGGTTATGTCATGTTGTTGTTATGTATTATGATAAAATATAACTAAGAGCTCAACCGTGAAATAATTCACTCTTCACTATGCGTCTATAATTTAACATTTTACTTGTATTTAAAAATAGATTAAGATATATAATTACTTTAATTTAATTTGAAAATGTATTTAAACCAAAAATATAGGCAAACATTTCAATAATTCGAATTAGTTAACAATATTTTGTACATTATTAAATTGTACTTCATTATAAGAACATTGTAAGATCAAGCGTATACTATCGTATTATATCCAAGTTAATTAAAAAGTATCCAAGCGTTTTAATAAATCCCATTATCGACTTTATTCACTGTTTATACGAAATCGGTGGCCATTTGTCGCCGTGAAGTCCCTCTGAGTGACAAACAATAAGCGGCTCCAGACATAATGCTGTGCCGGTCGATTCACTACACATTTGCCTTTGCCCGGGCTCTATGTCTTGCTGGTTAGTCTATCCGTAAAAGGGACTACAGAATATAATGGAGCGTAATTGTGAACTCATAAGCGTACGTTACTTACTCGATCGAGTCAGCGATATGTACACGGTAATTGACGTCACATTTTTACCTTTCAATGTTTTTGCAGATTGCTTTCGAGTTTTGGTCAGTGGTATTCTTTAATTAATTTTGACATGTGTAGAAATGTGAATGAATTTGATATAAAACATTACAAAGTATGCGGAAACAATGTATGCGGTAACATGTTCTTATCTTTACGTTAATTAACTTAAAAAGTTAAAAAAAGTGTTTATACATGGTGAAAGATATACCGATATTTATTTTTCTGATAGCAATAGAAAGAGTTTAAACTACAATACTAAATACAAAAAAATAAAAATATCTCTTTTGTAAAGTAAGTTTATCTTAATAATAAAAAAATTGGCAAAAGTCTTTTATCTTTAAATCTGAACCAAAATATACACATTTTCTTCACATAAATATTATAAAGAGATTGCTTTTCAGAATTTTCAGAAGTCTTATTTTCAGAGCTAAATATATCATTCTATTTTAAATGTAATTTTAGTAGTTTATGTAATAACAGATTCATTCTCATTCTGACACCGCGTGTTGCGTGTCAGGGATCGATTTACATGTTCCCCGATACACATTGCTACTGTCTTGTTATTTGTAACATGTTTTTAGGCTAATAACTTGATAGTCCTCAGATTTCCATATTTGAATAATTGTCTCATTATCGTGGTGTTTTTTATTTAGATTTAGATTATAAGGTTAATTTGATAGGATTCTCTTTGGGAAGATTCATTTTTTTATTTTCATTATTCCGTGTCGGCCTCAATCATCGTTTTATGAATTCGTGGATATAGGTATATAATTATTCTCATAACATTTTACATTTATCAACTTTTATCAGAGTTTCGTTTTTAAAACAAGTTATCCTTTACTTGGGAACTTCTAATTCTTATGTTCTTCAAAGTCTGATAGGGATATATAAATATATTTTTCAAAATGTGATGAGATTCTAGAATATCTATTCTAGAAATATCTACAAAACTACAAAGTACTACTACTACAAAGTATAAAATAATTATTCATCGTTTATATAAAATTATTTAATTTTTTTTTTATCAGAAGCATATGAATTGTAAGTTGTAACGAATAAAACAAAATTGTATATTCAAAATGGTACTTTTTGACTTGTTTTTCCAACCGTAGAATGAATGAATTCATAAAATTTAAGGTATTTTTTTAAAATAATCGTCTATAAATTTTAAAAGTTCTGAAGTTGTGTTCACACGGCTGTATCGGAGAGTTAATTAGATAAATTGTGAAGATTGTGGAATGAAAGCAGAAACATCGTCGCACGCAGCGATTTGTCACAGAATTAGGTCGTGGTTGCCGTGGCTTACGCCTTTCCAGGGCTGTCAATGTCAGATATTTCGATCAGATAAAATTGTATTCGAATATTTACAATGATTGCGTCTTTGTAAGATCGCTCTATTTTTCTCAAATAACTTTACTATCTACATAGATTAAAGAGGCTTTGTTTGATGGTTAAATATTGCTTATATTTTATGCTTCATATTTTAAAAATAACTGATGACTAATATCTTTATGGTTAAAACTAATTAACGGACCCCAAGGAATCCTTCCAAGTTTGCATATAGTAGGCTTATTTGTACAGTTTGTCATTTCGAACCCTACATCGACCTTGTCTTGGTCGCGGGAACATCGGGACTTCCGGCCACCATTTATCGTGAAATCGATTGAGGATCGAATACTCCACGTATCGATTACAGAGCTTAAAAAAAATGTACAATTTTGTTGGCTTGTGACGATTTCGCTTCTTATATTATAAAAAAAGTTATTTATATGAGATGTGTATAAATGTAATTTGGAATGTGACATTCAAATGTGGGTTGAAATTACTTACGAATGACTTTTTATAAGCTCTTTCGGCGAGACATCTCTTTTTATGATATAATATTATGAACCATAACACAAAATAACTGTAGGAACCCTTTCCCATCCAATACAATTTTATTATATTTACTCATTTATTTGTACAAGGGAACGCGTTCCGTCTAAATGAATAAATTGATTGCTTATACAAACTGTGCGCCCAAACTCAGCCACATTAAAAAAGGTTTAGAAAAAAGGCTTATAAGAGCGTAGATTGTGGATGTCAGTTGGCCGCTCGTTCTCAGTTGGCTCGAGTCGGTCGACCTTGAAGCGCTTTTTAAGACAACTCGATTTTGTTATTTGTTTATACACAACACTACCTGTGTAAGGCACACACACATAGCGACCACAGCGCGTGTGCGCACTGTGTCTAAAGCCTCAGATATTTTAAGGAGATTTTGGGTTATGGTTATCCATTTATTATATTTGGTATGCCGCTTATTTATAGAACGAATAATATATTCACTGCGTAGAAACAATTGCTAGATAAAATAGATATAGCTTAAAATTAAATATCTTAAAGGGTCCGTCACTTTTATCTTCATATTTATTTTAAGCGTTCATCGCCACAAACTATTTTTGTGGCGTCTATGAGAGTAGTATTAAAAAAATTATGTACACCAATGTATATATCGCTGGAGCTTCTATGACATTTCCGAGATCGTTCATCAAGATTGTTGACGTTATGCGTTCATAATATGCGTTATGGTATCCTTGGCATAGTAACTGGATCCATTGGGACACTGAAAGAGACGGAAGCCGCCTCCAAACTGCTATAAAAATATTTCACCGCAGGGATCAACGCTACCTGATAAGATACGCAGACATTTGTAGTAGGAACTCATGCGAGACGTTGAGATACTATTTATTTATATAACATTGTCAAACTTATCTCAGTAATGTGTTGCGGGGCATGGGAGCTATCAATTGTAATGGAATTTTGTAACGCCATGTATACAGCACTAACATTATATATGAAACAGTTACAGTTTATGAGATTATTGAGTATAAAAATTAATATGTGGTAATTTTATCTTCACGATCTACGCAAAAAAGCTTGATAACTATCTATCGAGATGATTACAAATAAGGATATGTTCAATAACAAGGTTCCGCCTGATTGTTTTGTTGCTTATCGAGGAATGGATTGTGCCATAGTTGTTTAGATCTCAGCATTTAAAATTATTATTCAATGATCATAATTTGTCTTGGGGTCGTGACACAAAATTTTACTGACTGCCGTAATTTCTACCTTTAATGGTCTCTATAAAAAAAGGGCATTCGAACATGTTAGGATTTGAAAAAGGATATAAGTTTATTTTTATTTTCACATTTAATGCTGATCGTAGTTTCAATTGGGGAAGTAAAATAATGTATTTATGATTTAGTATGGCCGAACTGTCGGCATTCGACCATACTTAATTGTTAGCTTAAGTTCAATAGCAGAATAGAGATGTCATTGTCATGTTTGATATTCAGTGACAATACACACATTCAGTAATCTTCACTGATTAACATATGATATGTGCATGTCAAACTTACTAGAGTAGTTAATTATTATTTTAAATTATTCAATGTATTTCTAATACAAAAAAAAAACTAGCGCTGTACACATCTTCTCCATAATTTTTTTTTATACTGACATAATCACAAATGAATTCCTAGAAACAAAACAACTAAATTCATCATATTCATCTATACTCACTCGCATTTATTAGCAGTTATTATTGTACTTAGGATTTTGATTATCACACTTATGTGTCTCATTATGCGCAATCATAATTTAAGTCGTAACATTAGTTATCTCTTCCTATTAACACATGAGAAGATATCTATGTATATTCAATGTGAGCTTACATTATCATATACAGCGGAGAAAAAGCATCAAACGAAAGTAAAAAGGCACAGCATCTTTAATCTAAAATTCTTATTACAAACCCCGTACCAAACAAGTGTTTGCGTGACTAGTGCGATCCGATCACACTGACGTTCTCACGACAATCTGATATTTCACTGAACATTTATAGAAGCCATTTTTATTTCGAACTCCGAATATGAGGTATACGGACTTATCCCTTCTTCATATTATTCTTTTGTTTTTATTTCTTTTATTTAGATATAAAGTTTTAAGGCGCTCATGCTCAGTATATTTCAGTTCAAATCTTTAATATTATTCCTGAAGTTATTAGTATATATATATAAGGAATATTGTTATTAGTACGTTGAAATATACACAAACATTATGAAGTATGCGAACTTATCCCTTCTTCATATTATTCTTAACTTTAAAAGGTATTTATATACAAAGTTTAAGAATTACTTACTTGTTGTATTATTTAAATCTTTTGAACAAAGTTTGTAGTATATATAACATTTAAGAATTTTGTTATTAATAAGAGAACATAAACAGCTGATATAAATATATGATTTAATTATATTATTAAGCGTTTTTAATTATTATGATGGACTAAGATTTTGCGGAAATTGGTCGTGATCAGGTTTATATTAAAAAGATGATTGTTTTTTCACTGAAGTTAAAAACATTATACATAGCAATTAATGTCAATAATTGAATATTTAATTGAAATAGATTAAAGCATTTATCAATACGCCGACTGGTTCTAATTAATTCTAACTGTTGGTTGAGCTTCTATCACTTACATAATACAAAGCAGCTGCCGCAATTTAATGTTAGGAAGGATATAAAGATGTTCTAATATGTTTTAATCAATGTACAAAGATCGTAAAAGTTTTAAGAAAGCAACCGGGGCAAATTAGTATATTGCTACCGGTATATATATTTGTCGGGACGACTGTCTACTAAGGCTCAATCAATGCCCATGAAATTTACAAGGCAGATAAAACTTAATGTTTTATCGATGACTATACACACATATGTTTATATGTGTGTGTATGTGTTTGTTTGTGTGAGAGTATTTGTGTGTATAGTATGTGTTTG
>DVQO01000351.1:0-18796 GCA_018231785.1 Danaus gilippus | reverse complement strand
GCGTATCATTGAAGTATGTGATTATGAAGAACCTTCGAGAAATACAGGAACATTAGGAACATAAAGACCGCTCTAGAAGAAGTGACATTTGTTACGTCAGCGAGGCTGGCGTCCCTCTATTTAAAAACAACGAATTTGTAATAAATCCGATATATAAAATGGCCTGGATTTTTGCAACGAAATCCTTATAAAAATACAAATTACTGGAGTGTAAATAGAAGTTTCGGCTTCTTAATCTTAATTAAATTTTAAACAACTAAACCCGTAAGACAAAGTATCAGAAAAGCCGTGATTACAACGAGATTACGAGACAACTTTAGCATCATTAATATTTATAAACTTAGTGGTTATAAAAATAAAACAATTTGTTACACTAGGAAAATTATAGCCATGATTTATAACTATCACTTTTAAAGAACTTGAATGTTGATGAACTTTCTTTATTATTTGTAATGAATTTTATTTAAAAAATTTAATTTTGTACTTAACTGTATTTTACAAAGAAAGATAGGGTCTTCAGTTATTCTTGTTAGTGTCCACAAACCGTAATCTAATATTTCTATTTTAAAATTATGTTATAAGATATCGGGACTAGTAAATTAAATAAATAGAAGAGACGTTATGCACAGATATATCTTTAGGTTTCTGTGTTAAAAGATGAGAGCATTATCTTGTTAAGTAATAACATGTGGAGAGTATATACTATCTCGAAAGATCAAGTATTTTTGTTTACAAAATAAACCGACAATTAATCCTTATATGAAATATATAGGTTTCCAATTTCCTACAAAATAAAAATCGATGTCTTAACTGTTTTTAAATTTTCATATACACCAAAGCAAAAATTAAAAATTTTCTATATTTTCCTTTTCTGTGGCAATATCTTCGTTTTTGGTCTTATAACGATTTTATAATAATTTGATTTCAAGAGTTTAAAATAAATACAATATATGCTTTTGCATATCTTTATAATACGAGTAGGTAACATTTTATTATGAAAGCAAAACAGAGATATATGACAGGTGATTTTCGACCGCAAGAGTCAAAGCAGAAGCACATCGGGGTTTCATGGTTTCAAAATTTTAATTGCAGCTCATTCCACCTACTTATCAACGTTAGTGTTCTATTAAGTGTTAACAACCTTGGTTGGGAAACTATGGAATTTGTGGCTGACTTTTGAATTGCAATTATATATTTTATAATTTTATCAACCGCACAAATTACATTAATTATGTACAACATTGGCATTATTCGGATTATTCGACCTTATTCAAATTTGGTAAATTTACAATTTTATTGATTTTGAATGTAATACATTTTTTTACAAGAGATATCTCCATCATTAAAATCCAATTTCATAGAAAATAAACCTACATTTTCACATTTTCAACTAAGCATCGATATCTTTATGAGATTTTAACTGACAGCCGTGAAAAAGGTAGCGCCTAAATCTATTTGGAATTTGAATTTAAATAGGAACGGGATTATTGCTTTTCCAAAGATAAAGATTAACTGCCGTATTGATATGAACGAATGGGTAAAACGTGGAATATATAAGCCTATCTGATAAGGCAATGTGTTACTGAGATTAAATGGGATGACAATGTTTAGAATATTGTTTGTAAGGTAGCTCAAACCATAAAAAAATTTAAATATAAAGGAAAATAGACGTTTGTAAAATATAATTTGTATTACATTCGTTTCTTTTTTTATATCTCTGGTTGTCGTTTGCTGGTTATTTAGGATTTTTTTTTACTTTAAATTTAAAAAAATCTAGTAAAGGAAAAGCTAATAGATGCTTTCTTTATCAGGAAAGATCTGTACAATCTGAAAATCTTAAAATGAATAGATACAAAGGCGAATAAATTAACCCTTTTCGGCTATAGCGTTTTTTTTCTATGATTAATTGTTATTTACGTACTTCTCAATTACAAATACTTCTCAATTACATTCTGCTAATAATAGTTCCTTGCTGTATTAAAATTGTTTTCTGTAAAGTATTATATACTCGGAATGGATGAGTATTTTGCAACTATGTGGAGGTTCCTTGTACAGTTTAATTAAAACAAAGTTCTCCTGACGGGAATTAAACTATATTTATTAAGAAATTGATTATGATATAATTCTTTACCCTCCCATAAAAACCTTAATGAACAATCCAATACGTGCATATGTTTTGCATTCAACCAATTCACTGATGAAAAACAAAAGAACTGAAAAGGTAGAACCCATTCAAAATCACGAAAACAGGATAAAATACTGGCCAAAAAGCGCAACATTACGTTTATACAAAAGATTTCTTTTCAAAGGAGTTTGAATAATACTCGGTGCTAAATATAAATACAAATATTTAAGTTAAACATTTAGGTCCTGAAATGCGTATATCTCTTGCGGTTTCCGTTTTTTATATTTTATCTGCTATGCGTATTAATTTTGATGTGTTATGTGCTATTTTCTTTTACCCGTATATTGTAATTTACTTACAGATATTAAATACGTGAATTATGTTAAAGACAAAGTTACAAATTAATATTAATATAAAATATGTGCTTACTTTTGATATAAAACTTTGTACGGAGTTAGGTAGTAAAAATTATAGTGGATTTTCAGTAACTATAATAAATTTATGACTTCGTATTTTGTAGGTATATGTGAAATCAAAAATATTAAATGTTCGAGGAATTTAAAATTTACGTTATATTAAAACTTAAGAAATAAATTATACAGCTAACTCGATGTTCACGAAATTCCATATACAGAGGAATTCAAAGCAACATTAATTAAGACGATATTACATTTTTCGCAATGTTGATCTGGATTTGAGTTTGCTACATATTGTGAATTTTTTTTTTATAAAAATATCACCAGCAAACCTATCTTTTTGTACTTAGCTTATGAAATTAGAAGATTTTTTTTACGAGTAACAATAAAACATGTCGACTACAATAAAATAATATTTGTTTCATACGTTAGAAAAAGTATTAATTACTACTTGAAGTTCTTCTGCACAAAAAGGAAGTCGCAATGGAGTATATCGAAAGAACTAAAACATAAATCAATTTATTCAAAATAAAGTATCTTTTTTACAATTTTAGCTGCATAGTAGTAAGTAAAGCTCGGAATTAAAGTAAAACATATTAAAATATGTATTACAATATGACTTATTTTTTTGATCTTCCATTACTAGAATGTTTGAAGCATTGATATTTTTTATTCCCGTTAATATATTTAGAAAACCGTGAATTGGATTTTTAATTAACTTCCAAAGCCGTTTGAACTGGAATATTAATTCTGTATGACTAAGCTATATTTCATCAAACATTGAAATGATCTGCAAAATTATAAAAGGAATCAACGATTTTTGAAGACAATGATTAAAACTGATTTAAATGACGAAGATGGATTTTTTGTAGGTTTGTAAAAGGTTTACATACACCACTGGCATTCGTAGACGAAGTCCCTTAAATTTCCAGGTGATTTTCTATCTTAATCATTCAAGTAAAATTCTAGTAACAAAAGTGTATAATACATGAATATGTAATAATTCTGATGAGAGAGTGTGACAAATAGAATTATCTCTTGGAAACTCTTGGAATCCAACAAATAATAATAATTCATCACCATATAATAGATCAATTTATTAGTGTCCTGTAATGATATCGACTTGATTTCTATAACATTAGTAGAAAATCGTACAAATACTTTTTATATTTAACTGTTATACTATGTAGTTAATATAATATAATAAAAATAAATGTTAACGTTTCTATTTTAGTTCTTCATTAAACAGTATAGTTTGAGTTAAAGCCACAATATTCAAAAATATATTAATAAGTACATTCATATCATTTTCATTTTTAAATATGTAACAATTATTTGAAGTGCTTAGTATAGTTTAACATATTTTAAAATCATAATGAATAGAAGCTAAAAGTAAAAAGATTTTAAAATTAATTTGTAAAATACTAAATATACCATTGATTTTTACTCCCTTTGAATACTAGATTTTAAAATGAAATAAATCATTAATTAAGGGACACTTAAATTTTAAAGTTTTACTAGATATCGTCGAATGGTCTTCTATTCTGTTCTAATTAATTATAGTTTAAATTGTACAAGAGAAATGTCAGTACTTTTGACATTTAGTAACAATACACACATTGTAATCTTCATGGATTTACATATTATCAATGTATGTATGTCACAGCCTTGTGTAGTGTATATAATGTTTCTTATATTAATATTTACATTCCATTTTTGATTTAAAAATTGGTTTATGCAGTTCTACTCCGCTTAAACTCAGAGCGTTTGAAATTCCACATTTGTCTGTTTGAATAATTCTCATAAAAAAGGATACCAAGTTTGCGCTCCACATATAAAGATTGTGAACTAATTGATAATTGATTAAAATTTGTGAAAAAATCTACTCAGATTAATAAAAATTCACTCTGCCCAATAAAAGAATATTCTAATACTTTTAAAAGAGAAAAACAAATAATTCAGGCTATATAATTTTACAAATGAACATCTTATTATCGATCGAACACGATCACTATACAATTTGGTAAAAGATCTCAACATACTTTAATTATATTATACCCGATTCAGAAGCACATTTTATGCCCTTCAATGAATAAACAGATAAAAAAAAAGATGTGATTTTGCTTAAATGTCTTTGATTGGATCTTTAAAAAAATATACTTATCAATATTAGAAAGAAAGTCAACCATTCTAAACTTTTTTTTAATGTTATGTTCGTGCAATAATAAAGATGTTAAAAGGCAACAACTCTGATAAAAATGTCTCTGTAACGAAAAGAATCTAATTAAAAGAATCTTTAAGAGCTATAAAACTCAGACGTCAACGATCACTTTAATGAGATAACATTATACAAAGTTTTAATGAGAAAGATAATGCATGTATACAATAAAACAATGGCAGTTAAAGTGAAATACATTTTAACAAGGTCTTTACAGATATATTCTTGTTACCAAAGGAAACTTTACAACGATTGCATAACTTGTAAGACTTCTCATCACAAAGTTTTTAAAAACGTTCCAAGTTGACTTTTGCCTAATTTTAATTTATTACGTTTCTTTTGGATTCGTTTATCAAACTGCTTTCGTTATGATATATAGATCCTTCATATCCGCCAAGTATTTTGGAGAAATTTATATTAAAGTTATTATTTCTTTTAGTGACTTTTTTAACAATATTTTTATCCTTTATATAGTTCGATTTATAAAGAAAATTCCATTGTGATTACAAAATAAAAGAGACTAATCTTAATAATAATAGCAAATTTATTATAAACTCAGCAATGGTGAATCTTCATTTTGACACATGTGTACATTTAAAAATAGAAAACATCTGAACATATTACTACATTGTCGAATATCATAAGTTGGGTGACAGTTTAGTATTAGATTTTTCACAAGCACAGGGCCCAGGTCTCAATCTGACTATACTCTGGATATTCGCAAATAGCATAGCAAGCCTCTCGAAGGTCAGCAAATTTTAAGAAATATTCAATATCTTCACACATCTTTACTTCCAAAAGGTTAACACAATATCACAATTTGTGTTGTGTGTATGATACATCTACTTGATATCCAGCAGAATTAAAAGTTTACAAATATTCAAGACGTACCATATGCAAGCAAAACCGAAATTGTAACATAACACATTATAAGGACAATGTGTTTCAAAACATACTAATTTCATTGTGTAAGAACACACTAACAAGATGTTAGACGGGATAATTCTCACACGTGTCGTCTTATTCGTGTACGGATTATACAATCTTCCCTAATGTATTTAATGTCAAAAAACAGTACCTAGTATGCAAATGAAATCAAGACAAGATTTCGGAATTCTATATTTAAGTAAAACGGAATTCTATATTTAAGTTTATCATTTCCAAAAGTTCGCAAAAAAATTGTTCCTTTACCATAAAGTTATTTTTATTAAACAAATTTTCTTTACAAATAAGAACATTTTATAAAATTACATATATCAATGTAATTGAATAAATTAATCTATTTATTCTAGCACAATCATGCGAGCTTCATTACATTTGTATTTGAGATACATGCAATATACTCCTGGTACCGAAATTCACGACTTGGCACTGAAGGGATGCATCTGTCTCCTTTAACGCCACGGAGCTAACATCAACAAATGTACTGAGTTACAGAGTATTAGAACAGTAATACTCTAAGAACTTACTGCGACAGATATATTCTCTACTAGATTGGTAGTGCATATGTACGTATAATACAACCTTATAAGATATTAGCTTTGAACGTGGCTCCGCTTGGAACATAAATTATAAATATCCTGTGTTATTTCAGATTGTTCTCTCTTTGTGTATGTATAAATGTCAACCTAAGTCATTTCTCTCACATGTACCGGACTAAGAAAGACATATTATAAATAATGTAAACAAAATGCATATCAGGTTAGGTTTTAAGAACACACATTAAATAGTGACACGAAACTGTCGTATCAAAGTCAAAATGAAACAATTTTCAGTGTTGCATATCAAGAGACATTCACGCCAGTGAAATTGACGTTTGAAATACGCCCCGTGCTGCATTCGCAATCAGAACTGCATTTTTAATCGTGCGCTGTAGCCGATAACAAGGTCTGTATTATTTTGAGTCTATTTACTGACTTTATTTATTTAATCAAAATGTTATTATTACAAAATTAGCAATCACAAATTCTATTTACGTTTATAAAATATTCCATATGAATTATAAACTACATTTCAAATCTCGATTCAAAATTTAATAGTTTACCGCAGAAAAGCAAACCAGATAAATGTTGTGATATTTAGGTAATTTGGTTAAATGCTAACAATTTTTGTTTTGATAAGGCCCAGTCTGATTTGTTATTTATTATAAATGCATTTTATATTATTACTTACAAAATATTTTTTTTTTATTTGTTAAAAAAGTAGAAGAATGAATGTTTAGACTTCGTTAACACGTACGGCCTTATCAAAGGAACATCGAGAAAAAGAATCAAAGAGTTTTGAAATCGACGGTATAGCATCCTTTACCAAAGTGACGCTGTCAAAGCCAACAGGGCTAATAGCTACGGCCAAGTCGGACAAAAAAGAACGTCCCTCCAAAACTTTTCGTAAGACCGAAATCTATGAATATCTGTGTCCATGTAGAAACTGTATTTTGTACTAAGAGTTCTGAAAGTAAGAACGTTTCTGTATAGCCAAAACTAATGAGTATGCCCATATAAATGTATGTGTAGGTTAAATAGCTATCCCACTCTGCTGAAACCACCTTAACTATCAGCAATGCTCTAATCAGCTAATCTAGCTGAATAAAAATAATCAACATGCCAATAGACACATTGTCAGAAGGTAGTTTCTTTGATAAAACTTAGGTGTTACAACTTACCTCTACTCATACATTATTTTTGATAGTTTAAGTGTGGCCTAGTGCAGAGTATAATATAAGTTGCCTAAATCATTTTGTGACTGAAAATATCTGCATGATATTTCTAAATAGTAGAACTTGTTTATGAAAAATGCCACATAAACATTAACATGGCAAATGTATTGGTTTGACATCATAAACAAATACATATAAAAACTTCAACGTCGAGTTGTTCAAGTTTTGAATTCTGTGGTCAAATACATTTTCATTGCGAATAATAATAATTAGATCATATTATACCGGAGAATTAAGCTTTGAATTAATAAATATTCATCCACGTTCAGAAATGAACAGTTATTATACATCAGTATCAAGTAAGTTGAATTATAATTTAAAGGAGATGAATGCATTTACCAATTTTTTGTGAGCTTTTCATTTCCTAACTAGAAATTAATGGTATTGTTGTATAGGAGAAATAAAAATAGGAACTGATTTTTAATCTTTTAAATTTTATACAAGGTATCGACTTACATATAAATCACAGGTTTTTTTCTTATTTATTTGTTTCATTTAATGAAATATTGAATCAAAATATTAATATAGTGATTTTATATCTCGATTGGTTTTAATTTCATAGCCTCCAGTTTATACAAGGGTTATAAAATAATTAAAATTATTTTTATTAATGTAATATAATCAATTAGTTTTGTATACTTATATAACGTGGTACGTATTTACTTTATCAGATGAAATCATCTACAATATTCTAATATGCCTTGCTTTCTTGGCTTTTGTATTGTTGTAGGTACGGTTGACATTGAACTCAACGGTAAAACAATCAGATTACAAATGGTAGATGCCTTTGAGATCCCAACAATCTGTTGTTTGATCTGATGGATAGACCAATGTGAGGATCAGGATCTCAATGTAATATTTATTGAAAGTATTTTATAAAGCATTAGCAAAATTTTTGTTCTAAATATATTCCTTATTAGCATGTCATAAACTTAGATTTATTTGACTTTGTTTTCGTATAAATTATATATGTATAAAAAATAAGCCTTACATAAAAAGTATTTATAAATTACAAGATATCTGTTTCTTTCTTTCTTATTTCAAAGGCTTTTAACTGTAGACATATTACGCTATGAAAACTATTTATACATATATGTAAAATTTTAATGTAGTTAAATATATTTTTACACTAAAATTATTATGCAGTTAGTATTCTAATAGAAATTTCACTTGCCTTACAATATGAACGATATAATTATCCGAGTAAGTACACACTCAATTTGGAAAACATAGCTTTATTTTAAATGTGTACTTTAGAAAATCTAAGCTACAATGAGGCTTCTTCCTTTCATTAAGGTGCAAGGTTAATAATTTTAATTTTTAATTAAAATTAATATTATTATTACTAAATAAATATACTGCATTATTAAAAATAGTGGAATTGTTTCCTACATTTGTAAGTATATATTTATTTTTTTATCTATATAGACAGTAAATAATTTCAGTGCTATACAAGAAATGTGATGCACTAAGGACAATTTATCTCTGAAAAGTGATATCTACCAAAACCTCCTTTGATAGAGAAAACAAGAAAATAATATGTGAAAATTGTTAAGAATTAAAAATAAAGAAATTAATTATATTATAAATATAAATGAATAATTTCTTTTTCTTAAAACATAATATTTCATATATGTACATACATATATATGAATAATGATTGTATCATTTATATTTTATGAATGAAAATATATGTACATTGTACTAAGTCGTTTTTTCTTCAGTTGTAAATAGTTGATCATTCTCAATAAAACCTTCATCAAATAATATGAAGGAATATTTTAAAATACTTATTTATATACTTATTGTATAAGAAAAAGAATCTTTATTAAATTTACATATAATATCTTTGTTCTTAACCAGAACTTTGTATGGTTTACAGCATTTTAACTAAAAAGTTTTTAATTTAAATGCAGGTAATTTCGCAGTATTATTTTCATTTCCAATTTCGAACCCCGGACCGGGAATTTAGTTCGCATCTAACATTATTATATTTGACAGTGAAAATGTGTACGTTAAACAATGGAACTCGAATTCTATGTGTTTGGTATCCATACATATAAGAATAAATTTAATTTGTAAATTTAAATCTATATTTATTGTATTTATTTTTGTAACATCAAAGAAATGTCTACAATTCTTTTACTTTCGACGTATACAGCAAAGTAATAAAAATAAATAATTAAAAAGACTTAATTATGTTACATGTTAGTTTTCATGGACAAGGCGATCACTTAACGACACTCAGTCTACCTCGTACAGCATGCCACCGTACTTATCGATAGTGACGCGTCAACTTGATGTCACTTTTATAAACCAATCGGAATAAAATAAAAAATTTAAGAATTAACGCCAGCCTATTCTTTTTATGACGAAGGTTTCAAAATGAACAATTCTCATTTTCTAGTCGTAAATATGGCAAAATTTATTTATTGGGAACTGATAAAAAACCTATGAAGGGAAATTGTCAATAGAAGTGGAAATGTGCATACAGAATTCACCATTACTGGCTTTTCAAAATGATATAAAAAAATTATTTACTTTATGTAAAATTCTGAAATATTTGTACTGAATATATATAAATAAAATAAAATTAGAAGTAATATTAAATTATTTTCTTAAAATCTCTCAACCCAGAAGTCTTAACTTCAATTAAATTTACTCGCACTAAAATGCAACTTAATTTTATCGTAAGTCGTCAAACAGCATTAAGAAATGAGTTCATTAAAAATAATTGATTGTTTAAATTTAAACATCCAATTCTTTTTGATTACCGTTTACGTGAGATAATGAGTCGTAAATTTTTTCAGTAAATTCGGTCTTACGTCGTAATATATCAACTACGCTGATACCAATGTTATAGATAAAGACTACGATTCGAATTATAACGTTTCACCAATGAAATGTTTAATATATTTTCATAATATTGACAGCACTAAAATAACAAATGATATTTATTCAATTCATTCATATGTATATATGTCTACATTCGTCAATTCATATACTCAGTATTGCCATAAATATTGTAACGTAGAAAAACCATTTATTTTAATGTACGTTACATTTATTACTTACGGTTTTGAGACCAGTTCTTTTTCTGTCACAAACAGAGGAGGTTTCATTGTATCCATCAATAGCCCCGTACAGAAACATTAGACAAATAACACGCTTATGGAGGTTTCTAAAAATCGTATTTGGCTTCATACCTACTTTATGTAATGCAATCTCAGTGATTCGGTTCTTCTTATAACCCGACTCAATTTTAATAACACAAGATATTTTACAATAAGTTAGGAAAAATATAAGAAAATATATGAATAATCTTATAAAAAATTAAAGATTCCACATTTAAAGGTAATACTCTGTTTATTTTTAATGGTATCCGTTTTTTTACCAGACTAATGTATTCATGGTTCATGTTATACTATACCAACTGTCTTTGTAATTTAATTAAGCGAATTCTAAAATACCTGTTTTAAGGTCTTTTTTATTTTATTTTTCGTTAAACATGGCCATGAAATTTTGAGTCACTTTGTAACTATTTCGACAAATTTTATATTAAAAATAACATTGTACTCCAGTCCATTTATTAATTGACCTGTAAAATATAAATTAATTTGGTGTCGATAGATCAAAAATGACATTTAACAGAAAAGATCTCTCTGTAATAAATTCCCATTGTTCGCCTAATTCTGTTGAAACTCAAAGTTGGAGGATCTCCGTCGACCCAGTGAAATCGATAACAGATTCTTTATGAATTTTATAAAATTACTGGAAATGAATTAACATTGCATTTTACTGCCTTTGGAAACGTAGAATTTCGTAATTTGGGTTATAACTTATAAATCCAGCAGTGTAAATCTTCCTAACATTGCGTGAGACTATCAAAGACTTAGCTTTCTATTTAGCTTAGCCTTATTTTTTCGGTTTCCGTTCTACATCAATTTACTTTAAGGACATTAAAAAACATTAAATGTTTAAATGAGCTCTTACTACGATATAAACTTGGAACGTGTAGTTATTTCTGGTCTTCCAAAGTATGAAAAATATTCAATCTTTATTAAAAATAACAGATAAAACTCCATAGATTCAAAAAATTGTACACTTCTTATACATACACAATTTAAAAGCTTCTTTCCTTAACAGGTCTATTATAATTATATGATGACCTTAGGTTGTACATCATCGGAGGCCGTATTCGCGGATCGTCCGGTCGATGGCCCTCTACGGAGCTCCCGTAAGGGCACAAACTTGAGACGGCGACCAGCTCGTACGCTGATCGCGTGTCAGAGGTTTATGGCCATTCGGACAATCCGTGGGTATCGAACAATCTCCGGAGAGGCAGCAACCCTCCTTGCCGGATCTCCGCCATGGGATCTAGAGGCGACGGCGCTTGCGCACGTCTTCACTCTTTGCGCTGAAGCCTGTCGCCAGGGCCAAACTCCACTGCCACACCAGATCAGGGCGTGGCGAGATGAGCTCCAGCGTAATCTCATGGCTCAGTGGAGAGAACGGTTGTCTCAGCCGAGGGCCGGGCTCGCTACTATCGCAGCGGTAAGACCTCCTCTTTGAGGAGTGACTGGAGAGGCGCCACGGTGTCCTCACCTTCCGCCTGACGCAGAAGCTCACCGGATACGGATGTTTTGGGAGGTACCTGTTTCGGATACAAAGGGAGGAAACGCCGGGGTGTCAACATTGCGATGACCAACCAGAGGACACGCTGGAGCATACGGTGGCGGACTGCCCAGCTTGGGCTGAGCATCACCGTGTTCTCAGGGAAACCATCGGCGGTGGCGACCTCTCGCGTCCGGCCTTATTTCAGGCCATGGTGCGGTGCAAGAGAAAATGGGAAGCCGTATTCTCCTTCTGTAAAGCAGTCATGTGAGCTAAGGAGGACACGGAGCGCGTGAGGGAACGATCCTCCTCACGCTTATCCGCCGCAGGGGAAGCTTCAGGCGTTGGGGATCCCGAGATGACCTCCAGCCTCCGTAAGCGCGGGTCTGCGGAAGGCAAGCAAGGGTAGCTTGCCGCCCGATCAGAACCAGACCCGAGCGGACGGCGCGTAACGTACCGCGCACGCCTCAAAGAGCCATCAGACCACCAGAGATGGGGCCCTAGAGCTGATGCCAGGTCGGGTCGCGGGTGTAAGCGCAATAATGTACTGCTGCCCGGCTTGGAGCAGGACTAGGTACGGGGGGTTTTTAGTCAATAGGAGTCTGACACTCCCTCTTGTCCCACCCAGAGCAAGAGGGGTCATTTGATGATTTTCCTCTTAAAAAAAAAAGTTGTACATCTTACGCGTGTAATGTAAATAAAAGTCATAATTAGTATGAGAAAAAAATCATTGCCTTAAAAATAAAGCTGCGGTTTCAGTCTCATCTGAGTCCTCTTAAAACTTGATGAAACTGTATATTGTGTGGTAGGTGTTCTAGATTCATTTTATATTTACTCCCAGTTATATACTTAGTGTACATAAGTAGGTGTTATAACTTTTTTTTCAATTATAATATAATTATATTTTTATTTTACGCAAAAATAAAATTATTAAATAGGGAAATCAATTCCAGTTTATTGCTATCAATGTTCCCTGCGAAGACTGGCATTTCAATTAACTTTTATTTAGCAGGTTACCGATCTTCAAACTCTTTGCTCCGCCCCATTTGACGCGGAGTTACATTATCACTACCTAATGGTTTACACAAATTATGAGTGCTATTTACTTTCCCTTTCTGTTCAATCTCTGTTGTATTTATTGTTAGGGACATTAATGTTTGTCTGTTAATATTATATTAGCTTTAGAAATAATCAAGTCCGTTTCCATATTTTCTACTTTTGGCCTTTCAATAAGCTGACGTATTTTTCTGAAATATGTACGAGTATAATAGATTTAATAAATAATGTGACAAACCCTAAACATATAAGAATTTCGTTTTATCAAAACATAATACTAAAACCCTAGACAAAATTTAAAAAACAATTAATTATAAAAATAAAACAAGATTATTTTATACACGTCCAGTTAAACCTATCATACTGATCGATGGCGTACTTATCACCCATCAAACGTTGTCATAACACATAACGTTTCGGCGTATTTCGAGAATATAACAAAAATAAATTCATAAATTGCACTTAGATACTTCACTTCAGACAGTTTCAAATAATCAAAAAGCAACTCGATTTGATTAATTTAAATGAAAAGTGCCAATGAAATTGATTTCAACTAGACCATTTGTTTTAGAATCCAATATTGTTTTATAACATTGAATAAGAAAAGCATAAATTCAATTTATAGTACATAAATATATAATTCATAGTAATGTAACATAAGCTTATTAACATCATACAATTTTCAATTGAGAATTGTTTGTGCCATTTTATTTAAAATTCACTATAAAATTTACAGAACTGTTAGTTGACAATTTTAAAGTATGGTTTGCCGATCAAAATATTATATGAATATCAATTAGGCTCAATTTAAAGCGATTTAGATATTTCTGAAACGCCACAATAATTTATATCCAGTGACAAAGTTAAAAGACAAGTTACTCTTTAAAAATTTTCTTTTCTTTAAATATTAAATTTTAAACCAAAAAAGTTATTGTTTTCGAAGAATCGATATTAAAGAACTTCGTTTTTGATTGTTTACAGTTTTTTAGTTACAGTAGGTTCAATAGGATCTTGTTCAGAATAAGAAGAAAATTTTCGGGAAAGTTTATTATAATAACCATTTACCTTATGATTTTCAGAACTGATATTCTGCTTCTTCACTTCTTTCAATTTTAGTTACTTTACATGTCCAATAAAGAATCGGAACAGAGTAAAATCTATTTACTTTCTTGAGAAAATTCGCCAGCTTAGTCATCGGATTCAGGCAAGTTTTCTGATGAAGCTGTTTGGAAGGTGGCCTGGCCAATCGCCTTTATATTTGAGCCAAATATGACATACAAAGACCTTCGTTGCATCGGGTGTTTAATCATTCAGGGTAGCGGAATCTGAAGATAGCTGCTCCGTTTGCCTCCCATAGTCAGAAAAGGACCCAATCGGTGGAAAAATAGCATGGTAAATCTTGTAAAAATTAAAGTTGGTAGAACGTTAATCTTTACCAATTTTACTAATCATGAGCCATATAAAATTTTTAATTTCTTCAATAATAAAACCTTATGAGTTTAGAAGTTTTATGTGTTGGGCCTACCGGGTAACGTTATCACCACCCAGGATGATGTGACATGATAATCAAGCATAATTAAGTCAACATTTAAAAAAAGGAAAATTGAAGAAATCTGTTTGAAAGAAGTCTTTTTCACCTATTTTATGTACACCGTTACAAGCATATAATTCAAAATAAATTTAATATTATATCTGTCAAATTTTAGAAGTACGAATTTTATAAATCTCATTTTGACTTAAATCAATTTTTCACAATTTTAAAAACTAAATACTAACGATATTTTTGTTTTTGTAGGTGACATTCTATTAAAAATACTTATTAAAATAAAATTTCAATCCAAATAAATGGATTTAAATAGATAGACAGCTACGTGACAAACAGTCAAACTGCCGGATAGCAAAGCGAGCACATCCGTTTAACATATATTTAACAGAAGTAAAGTACAAAACGAAAACTAGAAGTGTTGTTAAATTGTTATTTTAAATAAAACATACACTTAAAATATTCTTTAATAAATTAAAGATTATTTTATACCTTCTCTTAAAATAGATTTGAATATATAAAAATAAGAATCTAAATGTCCCTACGGACAGTGAGGTTACCCTCGCTTTCACTTGATTATTCAAATAATTTAAGTCAAAATAAATTCTTACATAATTTTTTACTCCAAAATGAATAAAAAATTAAAAGGGCTAAAATATTATACAAGAACGAAAATGAAGAAGGTTACTAAAAGATTTTTAAGTGACGAAGTGCCGTAGGAAAAATAATAGGCACCGGCCTTTCGGGCTGCTTTATTAAATTGATGAGGTTTTTTGTCGGCTTGACCATTTTTCTTATCTTTATTAATTATTTTCCTTGAGTACTCGCCTTTAAATGGGTTACTGAGCAGTTAATTAAAGTTGTTTGATATTAGCCTTCGTGGGCAAATCTTTTTATTCAACATTTTATTAATTTAACACTGTATTCAAATGACGATAAAAGCAGGTTATGTATGAATGACATGTTTCTATTTTTATCAACCATATGTTGATATGTGGACTATATATGGACCATATGTGCTCTTTGGCTTTGCAATATTCGAATAAAGGTTCACAGATTTAAATTGGTTCCAATCTAGCTTGTATTTTTAAACTAATAGGAATTTCGTGTTATCTATCTAACACTCGCATACATGTATCTAAACTCAGATATTTATATATTATTTCTTCTAGTAAGTAGGTATTCCCACGAGTAACACGGTTCCTGAAAAACTCGTAAGCAATAAAGCTTGTAAGTATACACTCATCCTGATTTATGAAGGGATATATTAATTTTAGATCACACTAGTATCCCAATCTGGGTTTTCAAAATGTACTTTTTATGGTTTGGAAAAATAATTAAGAAGGAAGCACAATTTTACAATCAATTTACTATTGCTGTGTAGATTACACCTAAGTGTGACACTATTTCACGCAAATCCTCAAAAAAATTATACCAATCGTATATATGATAGAACGCAAGAAGTCCTAAGTATGGTCGTTGAAAAGTTTAAGACTTCTAAAACTACTCTAAGCGTAGGATTGTTGGGTTTATAAAGTAGAAGCAAATGAAATTCTAAATTTTCTGACCCATCATATGCATAACAACGAAAATTATTAGATAAACAATTTTACAAACGACGATATTAAATTACAGGAATTACCACTCATGCAGAAAACAGTAAAGAGGTAACCAAATGCACTCAGTAATTCAAGCCATAAGATTAAAGTGAAAGATGCGTTAATTCTGAAGTCTTTTACAATCCATAAGGAAATAATAATTAAAATTATAATAATCAATAACATTCTTCTCAAATACTAGCAGAGCAGAATAATATTTTTTTGCAAGTATGGTATGTAATTATATATTTCTATAAAACACAAAATGACTATACTTTTATTTATAAAACAATACAGCCACCCTATTTCCACGCAGTACCTCACTCAGCCTCATACAGAAGTTAATTATTGTTTTTTTCCGCTCGTTATAAAGCGCTCAGTCAAGAGCTTGCTCCAGATAATTTCCTGTACCAGACATTGGTATTTATATTAATAATATATATGATATAACACTTTTTCTCTATATTTGGTATACTGAGTTTGAAAAGGCCGCGCATAAAAGTAATTTTCAATATCCCTCGGGAGCAGTCCCCAACAATATAAGAGGTGCTATAAGTTTTATTCGTGAATCTGCGTGTAGAAAAAATGTTGTATTACAGAAATAAAATTCACATTTTCCTTTGAAAGCTTCATTACTCCGACACAGAAACTGTAAAATAGTCTTAAGCATTTGGTACTTAAGAAATTGTCTCTTAATAAAAGTTATATTCAGAAAGCGTTGAAATGAATTGTAAGTAGTAACCACTGTTATTACAAACCAAAAATTATTACTTAAAGTACAAAAAGCAATATTACCCATAAATTTTAAATAATGTTTTATGAAAATAAAATACTGTGCTTACGAAATACATCATAAATATTTTATTTTGAAACAAATAATCTCCAGCAAATCGTTATAATAACATATTTTCAAGCAGTATATAATAAATAAGAACACAAGAGACGTCAAAGTGCGGAAATCCTTTGAAAATAGAAGATCACACATTCCCCTCTCCAAAGAATATCTTACAAAGGAATTTTGCAAAGCCATTTTTAAAGTGTATCTTATTTTGTGTATTAAATGTGCTGTGTCGATGCTTGATTAAGTTATTTCAAGGCCTAAGTGTCAAAGCCCTGAGGAATTAAAAAATTTCAATGTAAATTTTTTATTTAATGACTTCTAAAATACTTAAATATATATGTATTTACGTACGTATGTAGAACACGAAGATAGGACTTACGAGAACAATTATTATGAAACATATCAAAATATTAAGTTGTTATTTTAAGCCCATTAAGCCCTTTTCCATAGTAGGTACATACAAATTTAAAAATTTAAAAAAATATTGAGAATTTTTTGGTTACAATTTTACTCTTAAAGTACCATAATTATAACTATTAATTGTGGGGAAATTTAAAATATTTCAATCAACAACACAAAACTTCTACCACTTTAATCTCCTTTTCTTTAGAATTAAAAAATGTGAACTTTTGAGATGACATAAACAAGTGTTTACTCCGCAATCTGTCGGGTCAGTCTGATGACACAAAAAACTGTTCTGACCTAAATATTTGTCCTACAAATGATTTAAGGAATCGCAGTCAACGTCACAAAAACTTTTCTTGTCATGTAATATTACAAGTAAAATAACCAATTTGATAATCGTTTATTGAGTATGTTTTTTTTATTTCTTTAACGTAATAAATTAAACTAAAAAATAAACATAATTATACTCAAATACTTTATTCTTATATCTTAATTTATTTGTTTCTAAAATACTTAATTTATTCTATTTGGTTTGAATTGATTTTAGTTAGCAAAACGATAACAATGTTTTCAGAATTCGGCTGAATTCGACCAAATATTTGAGTCACACAAATGCTTTCAGAAACTTTTGACTCCGGTTCCTTTTTACAATTTAAATGGTATATTCGTGTTCCTCGTTTTATTGGAAAGGTCAAAAAAGTAATAAATTACTAGACTAATTTCTCAAAATTGAAATACATACTGTATATTTAATAACATGCTTAAGTTTTTACAAATATACAGAAATGTTTAATTAAGTTGTGACTAGTGGTTATGTCAAATACCATATTTATTTTTAAAATTTCTAATTTTAAATTAAATTATACAAAAAAATGTATGTTGTGAGGCAAAATTTTGAATCATATATTTTAATTTATGGCCTTAAGAATATTATTAATTAATTTCTAAACAAAACAAAAAAAAATATATTTCAATGCATCATACATACATACATTTTTATCGTCAAACTGATTTTTTTTTTCAAAAATTTCTTGGTAGATCGGCCACAGTCACCACAAAAATTATATATATCAAAAAAAAAATATTCTCAAATGGTAAGAAAATGTTTATTACAATAACTATGAAGAAATTATCATAACCTATGATTTAATTTTTATTTCCTTTTCATTATAACGTTAATTGATATTCTATAAAATACTAGAAGACCCTGCGAACTTCGTATCGCCCTATAATCAAGAAATATCTGTTACGTTTTTTATTTATA
>DVQO01000350.1:0-18801 GCA_018231785.1 Danaus gilippus | reverse complement strand
ATTGTAATTTATTTTTTAAATAAACATATTATATTATGAACTACATAGCACAAAAGCATCTTTTCTTAATAGAGTCTCTACTGTATTTTGATTGCACAAGACAATCTTTTTTAACTTATGCAATATTCACCTTTCCAGGGACCTCTCATTTAGTGAGGCTCGTAAGAAAGCTCGAAAGTACCCCAGAGGAGTATTAATATGTGAAAGTATTTTAAATCTTTCTTTCTCATGTTTTGTTAGATGAAGACAACTGTAGCTCCACAAAGAATTCCCTGCCAACAGAAAGGGATTTTGTAACATTATTTATATTTATAAAACTATATTTGTCAGACTAAATCCCTTGACTCACCAACATTCACTATATTAAAGGTGAAATTTAATCCTGCCGTAACAAAATTCTGTATTGTGGAATTAGAAAGACTTGTTTTAAGTCCATGGCTCAACAATTTTTCCCATTTTTCACATAAGTTAACTATTCTGTCAAAATATATAAATAAACTATAAAAATACATACTTTTATTCATAGTTTTAACCCAACTGCTATCTACCAAATCTCATAAGGTATTATGTAACATTTTTGGCAACTTTTTTGTTATTTTATATATATTTTATACTAAATAACAAATAAAATGTAAATTTTTCCGAACACATAATATCAACTACAGGTTTAATTATAAAATTTGAAAACAAAAGAATACACTACCTTATGTCATCTTCTGTTGCTAATTCAGATTTACCACCAAACCGGTGTTGACAATTATCAACACAGACTTGTAGCTCACGCAAAGAAGCTAAGCCAAGTTCAAGCCTTCTCTTTACATCGTCCTTGTTATCTATTACGTTTGCTAGGGTATTCAAAATTTTATTGTTCTGAAACAAAATTTGTTAATATTAAAAAATTGTACTAGGAAAGAAAATATTTAATTTGTCCATCAAACGTTGGCATCATTTAATGAAGAACTTGCTTTACTTATAGCCTATAAGTTATAGGTCTTCTCCTAAACTACATTGATACTAATTACTGTATATAAAACTATTGTAAGACGTACCATTATTCATTAAAACTTTGTTTTTGGAAGAATTAAATTTATACCAAAATTTGTTCTTAAAGTGTAAGAAAGAAATGTAATTTTATTATGATCAACATTTATTTATTACACATAAATAAAAATACAATCACAAATTATGAATTAGCGATGACATCTGACATAATTCTGTTATGAACGTCACTGTCAATGTTCACCTTAATTTTTTAACAATACATACATAATCACTAAAGATTCACTGAAAAAATCGTTATGGGATTTTCTCTATTTTGAATGTATAATATTATTTCACCACAGAAAACAATATTAGATACTTTTTGATGCAACAGAAGCTTGTGCTCGTAATACTAATATTAATATTAATTTAAGGTCTTTGTTTTTAGTTTTTTAGTTCTTTTTTTTGTCTATTTGTAGTAAATTCATTAAATAATAAGTGTGTAAAATTGGAATATGGTTCTGGAAATAAAGTGATTTATTTATTTATTTTATTTATAAGTATAGGTGATCTCGTAAAAGTTTGTATAAATGGAGTTAACTAGTTTTTAAATTATTCTTGAAACTTTAACAACATAAATTCATTGTGGCTACAAATTGTATCTCGTTAAAAATAAGATCCTATTATCTGATTTTAAAAACATTTCTCATGTTTGTCTAGCACTTCATCAAACTTTTAAGTGAAAAAATTAAACTACTTTACTATGAAAAAAGTATACAAATATTTGTTTTTTGCCGTTTTTATTTCATTTCATTTTCAGTCATTATTGTATAAAACTTATTATTTTAAACGAAAAATCAGTGTGTAATGGACTCTGCTTTATTATTCATAAACCCATTAAAAATTGTTAAAACATTTACATTGTCTTCTCTATTATAAAAATAGGTTAAATTGTTATTAAAACAAATAAAAAAACTCATTCATTCATAATCAGTCATTTCGATCTTTGAAGCTTAAACCAGATCCGGTTTATTAAAATAACAAGAAACAAGATGGCGTGTACGTTTGTGCGTGACTTGTAATGTTGAGTGGGTTGTAAGTTGTAACTTTTGTAAACTTTTTCATCAACTTGCTTACACGGTCACTGTAAGATTTATTATATCTTAAACAAATCTTTGGAGAATATCTGTCATTTATGTTCGTATTATATAAGGTGCTTGCGTTTAATTTCATTTTATTCCTTAAAAGTTACTTTGTGTAAGTCTTGTACCATGAGTAATTACGAAGATGACCAAAGTGAAGATGGAGAATTAGCACGTAGTCCTGTTCAAGACGAAATGGATTTCAGGTAAGAGATTTGGGTGTAATTGCATTTAAATAGATATATAATCGACGTAAAAGTAGATAACTGACAGGTTATATTGATCCATTTATTGCGCATTGTCCTGGGGTATTTAGTTTTGTTACATTTCTTTTCGTAGTCTCTCCGATGAAGATCGAGATAACGCAGATTCCTTAGTAATTAAACCACCACAAGCAGTTATTCGTTCTCACCGAGACAAAAGGAATCATAAGAGATCTGTCAAAGACAGATATAAGGAAAGTGTTCGAAAGGATAAGAAACACCTCTACAGGTTGGTATTTTGAGTGTTTGTATCAAATATAAGCTATATTATTATTATCGAATAATAATAATCATATTATTTAAGGTCTGACTCATTGCTCTGGGGATGTACAACAAAATAATTATTTTTTCAACAGGGAACGTGATAAGTCGGAAAAAACAAAACGTGAGTTCAGTAGAAATTTAGAACGTGAAGAAATGCCTAAAGATTATTACAAGGAGAAACAATATTATAGAGAAAAGGAAACATATCGGGAGAAAGACATTCGTGATAAAGACATGTATCGTGAGCGAGAGGTTAGAGAAAAAGATATTTATAGGGAAAAGGACATATACAGGGAAAGGGAGCACTATCGCGAGCGGGAAGTGTATAGGGACAATGCTTACAGAGAAAGTGCTAGACCAAAGGATGTTTATAGGGAGAAAGAGGTATACAAGGATAAGGACGTTCAACGGGAGCGGGACATATATGTCACACGTGATCGTCAATATAAGTATAGTGAACCTGAGAGGAAACGCATGGAAAATGATAGAATAGAGTCGCGGCTGAGGCTTCTTGCTGATGATGGTAGACCCAATCAAAATAGTGAGAAAGAAAATAGGGATAAGACATCTGGAGATAAGGAGTTAGAAGATTTAAGAAGTAGGTTACTTAGCAAAAGAATCACTAAAGAGTTACAAAGTCAAGATACTAAAAAGCATGCACAATATGATAGGGACACTAAAAAGCATGCTGAATATGAGAGAGATAAAAATTCTGATCGTCACTCTTCTTCTTTAGATAAACATCAGCAGGAAAGAAGGAAAAGATTGCTTGAAGCAGGTTTGTGTTAAATTTTTTTTGTTACAAAGTATTTTGAATCATTTTCCTTATTATTTTATACATGAACCTGGATGAGAATCAATGTATAGAAAAATTATCAAGTACATATTTGTAGTATTTAATATGAAATATGGAATTATATACAAGTATTTTATAACTAGAATTGGATTTTATTACTATTATTGAAATATTTCATTTATGTAAGGTAGTTCAAATGTAAATAAGTACTCATTAATTTATTAAATGTCTGCAACTGTGTTTTATTAAAACTCTTAAATTTTTAGAAAGAGAGATGGTCAAGCGAAAACATGAGTCTCGGGTAGAATTGGAAGCTAGACGTGAAGAACGTCGACGTCGCGGTAAGAAGAGATCAGTTTCACCTGAGGACAGCTCAAATAAGAAAAATAAAACAGAACATTCTCCTAATTACGGGGATTCTGTGGTTACTGTGTCAGATGCAAGTGATGTGGAAATGAAAAGTGATTCCGGCCATTCAGAACCTGAGGAAGGTAGGAATAGATTCCGTAATGTTAGTTTTACAACAAGAGGTATTTTTGAAAATGTTTAATGGATTTGAAATAAATATTCATAGAAGGTTTTGTGGAGCAAGGTTTTATGAATACATTATATTCAATCATGAAATAGAATTTAAAAAACATTTATTATTTACAGGGGAACATTCAAATACAGAAACTGAAGAACATAGCACAGAGACCGAATCAGATTCTGATGGTGGGGGAGAATCCAAGTCCGATAATGAGGTACAAGAAGAAAAAACAATGAAACAAGATCATAAGGATAACATCAGTGAAAAGGATAAGTCCAGGCAAAATTCACAATCCCCTGTATCAGTCAAGTCCAACCATGAGAGTCCGTCTTCACATGATTCCAAAAGGTATGTTTTTCAAACTAATATGTATTATTAATTTTATTTTTAAAAATTTATGTAAGTCAAAAGTTCCACTAATTGAATAGTAATTTGCAATTTTTCTTCTAATTACTGTAATAAAATTATCTGAATCATTTTAATACTTCAATTGCTTTGTTTCAATAAAAAGTCTACAAAGTAGGAAATAAAATAATTTATTAATCAAGAAAGTGAGTTGCTGCACATACAGGAAAAACCAACACTTAGTGTAACAAAAACCTTGGGTATAAGTGTGATGATGGTAGTTGCATACAATTAACAACTATAAATAATTTTATAAACAAATAAGATATTAGTAATTTAAGTTGTTTGTTTGAATGTTGTTTTTAACAAGCAGAAGACTCCACTGCCATTCTGTCTTATGTTATAGACTTCCTTCTTAGATACAGAGTTAAATTGAAAACACCTTAAGTTTTTTGGAGAAATATATTGACTATTTCTAATAATTAAAGTTTTTCACTATCTTATCTGAGATAGTGAAAAAAATTATAGTATTATTATATTTAAAACTTGAAGGTCACATTCACGTTCAAAGAGTAGAAGTCGTTCACATTCTTTCTCACCTCCACCGCCTGGAGAAAATGGTAAAACTGAGACGGTTGAAAACACTCAGGAAGATGATGAGGAAGCCAAATTAAGAGAAGAGGCAATCAGCGCTCTTCCACCATACTATCCAGCGCTACAGGTATGATATTTTTTTAGCTACAGGTATAATTTTGTCTTGTGTTTAGATGTTTGAGATTTGTAAGAAAAAAAGGATTTGTTTCTTCTATAATCTTTGTAGCACCATGTAAGCTGCCATTGCAGCCACTATAATCATCAGAACCATGGTTATTGTCCAGATATCTGCTAATGAACTTATTTTTATAGGGTTGTAGATCGGTTGAGGAGTTTCAATGTCTAAACAGAATAGAGGAAGGCACATATGGAGTTGTTTACAGAGCGCGTGACAAAACTACGGAAGAAATAGTCGCTTTGAAACGACTAAAAATGGAGAAGGAAAAAGAAGGATTTCCCATCACATCATTGAGAGAAATCAATACATTGCTTAAGGTAGGATCAAAGTCTCTTTTTTTATTAATTCTAAGCTCACTTGAGCCATCGTTATGCATCAGTGCTCACTTTTTGAAGGTACACAAAATATCGTTTTCTCTATGTACTATCTACTTCTAAGCAGCTTGTTTGGGCCATGAGCTGCCAAGCACTCGATGGCTCTTGTGTGAAATCACAAAATTAATGCCTTGTATTTTATTCCTACAGGCCCGGCACCTCTTACCTGAAGAGGGTTGTGCTAGAGGTGTGACCCAATTGCAAGGGTTAACAACTTCGATACACGGGCGGGCCTAAGTATCTTATAAGGAATTTATTCCAGGGGAAACCCTCAAATGCTCTCCCTCTGCAAACTATATGTTCAATGAAAAGTAATTTTTTTTATATCTCGATATTTTATGAACATCGAAAGATTTCTGAAATGGCAATACAAAATATTAATAATTATCAAGCATTAGGAAGAACAGCTGACATCACGTACAAAGGTAAACCTGTAGTAATGAATACTAATATTGAGTCATTATAAAGGTAAATATTACTACTAGAAATGGCAGATACTAATTAGGTTTTTTATTAATGATAAATAGTTATAAGATCCTGTTAAAAGCATGACAAAGAAATGTAAAATTATAGTAAGATGTGAAATGTGATTAAAGGAAACAAAATTGGATGATATTAACATCTGATTTCGTAATTTGCATGTGGATCAACATTTATTGGTTGACAAATGTCAACCAAAAAAGAACTTAATATCCAGGATATTATCCATATAGTTATTTAGAAAACTGCTAGACTGATGATGTTGGATGTAATGTCTAGAAATTTAGTTTTTTATGCTATCACACTTCCTAATTCATTAAAATTTTGTTGAAATTAATCTCATAAAGGCATTGAATTTATTTTCTGAAACTCATCCTAGTGTCATCACAAGATTATGTCATCTTGGTCTCTTTCAGTTTTAGTCAAGGTTTTTATTTATTCAGTTCTCAATTTTTCATAGCACCAAATTTCAAACTTGTTTTTTGTCAACAACAAAATCTAAAAAATTATATATTTTTTAACTGATATATATTTCGAAAATTAATTAAAGAGAATATTAATTGAAAATAATGTTATAAGTGATTCTGCAAACAGTAATAAATTTTTATATATTTTTAAACTTAAAGATAAAAATTTGTGGCTTCTCCTTAAATCAAAACGTAATTATTATGGCTTTGTATGTTCTGAGTATTTGATTTTTTGATGATCCCAATGCTGTCAAAGTTCAAGAAACGATTTTTAGTATTTCAAGGGGTATTAATTTGTGGCTTATACTTTCTTTATAGAGATTTTTTTTGCATAAACATATAGACATTTAAGAATTAGTCAGGAAAATTAGTTCATTTTGGAATATTTTAATTTAACAAAGAAAATACATTTTTTGTTCATAAATTAGAAATAGTGTCAGATGCAAGATGCATCAACTTTAAAAAGTAATATAAAGTTAATTCCATCGTATTAATTTGCTCTGTTGTTGAAGAATACATTCCTCGAAAAGTTACATTCTATGTTACCTACTTTGTTTACATCTTGATTTTCTTTAATTCATCTTTTGTCTTTTTTTTTACGTAATCTGTTAGTTTATTTAGTGCTCATAAGTTGCGTACTTTGATATTTCGATATTTAAAGATTTCTCTTTCTCATCATTTAAATTATTATGCACTACACTGCAGTACTATACTGCACACTCCACTGCAGTAGTCCTCTATGACACTAGTTTCATGCTTCTTAAATAAATTGGCAATAATCTTCTCAATATTGCTACTACTAAGATTAGAAAATTGGTTCATACGTTTTTGATGTTCTATACATTGCTATGATTTCATTATTGTTGAATTTAGCTCATTAATTTATTTAGAGCCTTATTGCTCTGATTTACGTTTTATATTACAAGCTCCCCAAGTCCTTTTTTTATGTTGCAAAATAACCAATATACATTTCTAAAGCTTTTTTTAAGTGTCTAACTTTTTTCTGTCCTTTAATAATCTCTTCCAAATTTTATAAATAACTGTGATATTAAAAATAAAATTGTTAGGGTGCTTGATTTTTTTTTGCGTAAAGTTCAGCTAAAGTTGGGCTTTGAATAATACGTCAATATAAATCGTCAAATTTATAGACAGATTGATTATAAATAAATAAAAATTTATATCCCCATTACCTTTTTCGCCAATTACTTATATAATTTTATTTTCATAATTGATAAAAAAAAAGCCAAAGCCAACAATTTTCGACATTTATAATACCCTGAAGTACTATAGTAGTACTATATTCGTTCTACTTTGAAGTTTTATGTCAGATATATAGGTTTGCAAGGACATATTTGCAGCTCTTTAGTTTCTTTTCCATTGCCATTTTGTTATCTAACTAAAAAAAAATAGACCTGGGACATGCTCTGTCTATTGAAATAAAATATGAAAGTTTAGTGAGTTTAGTCTGGTGAGAACTTAATTATACAATTAAAAAAATGCAGAACAGAGTGAAGAATTTAGTTCTATGTTGCTGAAAATTTACTCAAGTTTATATGAACAGGTTCATAAAATTTAATTCTCATTTTAAGATCGTCAGCTGTTGTTGAATTTAAAGGGGCTTCTATTAAACCCTGAGGATCTTAATCCCCCTGAATCTCGTAATCTCTTAGACGTTTTGGTCTCAAACTTCAACTTTTAAAATAATAAAAGAGGTAATATAATGATATCTTTTCTTTTTTTCCCTGTTTATCTGTTTTTTTGTTGTTGACATTAATCTTATATTTATTTTTGTATTTCAACATTAAGGAATTCATAGAAATAGCCCATTGTTGCAAACAGCAATCTGTTTGCAATTTCATTAACAGAACACAGATTTAACTCTAGGCCATTATAAATTAACTGTTTCAAAGAAATAATAGTAACTGTTTTATGTAAATTTGATTGAAGTGGTTGTCTTGTATGATACTGCTGAAAACATAATTGTATCATGAGTTTTGGTGTCAAACAAACATGAGTTACAAATTTTAATAAAATGGTTATGAAAAACCTTATTAAAGAACTCTAAATTTATTTAAATATCTAATAATTTGAAAGCAATTTACAGAACTAAATAACTACACAGATTAATTTGATCACATTTCAGCGTTTATAACATATGCTTTTAAATTTTACTAATAAATTATTATAAATCTGCTGCCAATTTGCCTTTGAAGTTTTCTTAACATTATAATTGTAATAATGACTTTTAGTGTTTGTTACTAAGTAAGTTGTTACATTACCAATCTCAGTATAAAACCAAGTCTTTGTAAGATGCAACAGGATTTTTTATACTGTCTACTCGTAGACAGCAATCAACAAGAAACATTAATTGATCTTAAGTGAAAATATTTTAAGGTAAAGAAACTAATTAATGAGTTGCTAAAGATGCTTTGTTTTATACTGTGCAGTAATGAACTCTCGTTATTAAATGCAAGATAATTTATTCACAATAATTGTAACTAAATTCTTTTATTTTGATCTAATATTAGTAATCGAGGATTTTAATATTGGGTAAATCATAAAAATAATCTTGCATTTATTACATGACATATTTGGTTGTCACTGAAACAATTTCAATTTATTGATTTGTTTTTACTAAGATTAAGCATGCTACAGACAGACGTCTCGGTGCTAAAAATATGTATAGAAATGGCCATTCGTGCGGTACTTACATTCCAAATAACAAAATAATTTTGTAGCGTCATTCACTAAGCCTCAATGGTTTCGTGTGTACCCGGATAGGCCTCTATGTTAAAAATTAGATTATTTGTTAACTAGAATAAGTAGTAATTAGTAGTTGTCCTATTGCCATTTCAGATCTTATGATGTTCATTGTAACAGAAATTTAATACGACCAGAAAGGAATGCAAGACATTAATTTTATGATTTAAGGCTATAAATGATTATTCTTTAGATATGTTACGTATATAAGAATTTTATAATCATCTCATCCCATGTATTTGTTGTGTACATTTTATACACAGACAAAGCAGGGTTAATATATCAATATTATGAGTTTCTTTTTTAATTATTGACCAGTATGTATGGAAATTCAGACCAAATGGTGTCAATTGTCTGTGTTGTACATATAAGTAAGGGCAAGGTCGTTTGTAAAATCTGAATGATGTTAATATTTAATTTTTGAGTGACTATTTTTGTATATTATATTTGGTATAGTTTTTGAACGAAAATAAGATTGTCTTTCAGATTTTACAAATGATACACATTCATGTAATTTATAAAGCGTCTTATAATACATAAGAAAAGAGAGTACTATCACTCGTTTATATGCTTTGGCTGATAGATTATAAAATTTATTACAACATGAGAAAAATAATGGGCCGGTTTTCACCGATTCAGATGTGAATGTCTGTATAACAAATATATATATTTATGTATAGCGTTAATATAAGTATATACTCATATATATATTTATAATATTCAACAGTTTCTGTGACAAGTTTTAAATACAATTTATTTTCAATATAACTAAAAGTATAGCATTATAAATAGTATATTACTATATAGTTCATGCTTAGTAGATAAATTCTTAATAGGTTTTTATTAAATTTTTTGTTATACAGATTCACAGGTTGATGATATCTCATAGGAATAATATGGGATCATATAAATATTACGTGACTAGTTAGTTGATGAATATCTTAATATATGTTTATATTGTGTTATTTTGAAATATATTTCAACCAATATATAAATATATGTAAAATATATTATAAACTATCAGATATAAACTGGTATATTTGGTACATTTTGTTGGAGTTTTCAGGGTGTAAGGTGATGATAATGTGGTCGTTGGCAGCCAGGCCTCTTTAGTACTAACAAGTCGCACATTCTATTCTTTTGTTACAGGGACAGCATCCCAACATAGTGACGGTGAGGGAGATCGTAGTTGGCTCTAATATGGACAAAATATTCATTGTCATGGATTATGTGGAACATGATCTTAAAAGTCTCATGGAAACTATGAGAGAAAAGAAACAAGTTTTTCTACCAGGTAATTATAGGTTTAATTAACAATAGAATTTTATCTATCTAGTATCAATTATATATTGTGTAATTTGTATGAGTATTACATATGGAGTACTTTTCAGGTGAAATTAAATGTTTAATGACTCAGTTACTTAAGGCGGTACACCACTTGCATGATAATTGGATTTTGCATAGAGATCTTAAAACAAGCAACCTGTTGCTATCACATAAGGGAATATTGAAGGTATAGCAAATGTTTTGTTTCTTTCTTTTATGTAGAAAATATAGTTTATTTTCTAGCGTAAATGTGTACAAAATCAAGATTTTTATTCACTTTCGGTATGTTAGTAAAGCATTTGATAATTGTCCATTTTTGTTACTAACCCAAACTTGTTACACAAAGATTTACAATTTTTAGCATGTATTTTTAACCAACTACTCAATTCTATGAATTGTAGTTGTAGTAAGAAATTACATTTAACTATTTTTCTCAATGAGTACAAATGAAAAAGATTTTATACGCTATCTAAATTTTCATGAAAGTTAAAATTTGTTATAAAATTTTGTACATTATTTATTTCCTATTAGGAACATCAAAACCAAATAATATTCTTTTATTTATAAAATTCTATTTGAAATCATTTACACATATTTATAATATTACATTTACGATTTCAGGTTGGTGATTTTGGTCTAGCTCGCGAGTACGGCTCCCCCCTGCGGCAGTACACTCCTGTAGTGGTGACTCTGTGGTACCGCGCGCCTGAGCTGCTGCTGTGTTGCAAGGAGTACTCCACGCCCATAGATATATGGAGCGTGGGCTGCATCTTCGCTGAACTGGTCACTATGAACCCACTGTTCACCGGCAAGAAGGAAATCGACCAACTTAATATTATATTCAAGGTCCGTTTTTACTTGATTACTTCATAACGACAACCCATAAAGTCGCAATTTTTCAAGTGTTCTTGATTAGGTCTTTATGTTGTTCTTTAATGTAAAGGGAGAAAAGAAAAATCTAATGATTTTTAGTCAAAACTTTTTAAATTATTGATATATTATGCGTTCATACAAATTGATTGATAAAGATAATAAAACGCAATATGCTGTAAACTTCGGTTATTATTTCTTATTTAATCTAATCTGCTCTGCTCGAGTAGGAACTGGGAACACCTTCAGAGTTGCTGTGGCCAGGATACAAGGATCTGCCTATCGTTCAGAAGATGACGTTCGCTGAACATCCGTCTGGTGGTCTGCGGCGGAAAATAGGCTCCGACCTACTGTCCGAGGCGGGACACTCTCTACTACAAGGGTTCCTCACGTACAACCCCGCTAGGAGGTTGACGGCGGACGCGGCTCTTGAACACGCTTATTTCAAGGTTGGTCACGAAGATTATCTTATTTTAACTTATACGAACCTTGATTAAAATTCAAATAAATAAATGAATAGCGCGTGGAGTCTCTTCTCGTGGAAGAAGTGAAACTTCGTAATTGTAAACAATTCTTGTTCATTAAATTAGAAAATAAAATACTGCCATCTTAAATTATGAATATCAAATAAAACTAAAAAAAATATGAACATTCTAAATAAATTCATATAGAACAAGAAGCTAAAATCCCGACGTTTACATTGTTTACTTCGCTGCATGGCTATGCAAAAATTGTGACATTTGTGATGAATACTGGCTAGTATACCATGCGCAAGTACTTGGAATCTACCAACTTATTCTCTTTCTCTCTCATACTTTCTATATTTATGTATCTTTCTCCCTCCCCCATAATAAAACGTTTAACGCAACCGTGTTGGAAGTCGCATAAGAAGTTTAACTTCATAATTAAAAAGTCATTTACATTTCAATTCAATCCAGCAATCTATGGCACATCGCGTTTAAGTTGCTTTAACAATTATCGTGTCGATGAATTCTTAATTATCCCGATTTTATTTGTAACATTTCTGTTATTGCTAAATGTCCAAGTCACTGTGAATTTAAAGAGACTTGAATAAAATTATAACTTTAAATTCGTAGAAAAGTGTACACTAAAAAACAATATATACAAAGATGATTAAGTGTACGTTTATTTAACGTACATTAATTAATATTATTAACTTTATTACATTTTTCATTTAAATGTAACCCTTGATTGTTATGTATATAGTGGTCGCTGATAGTTATCATATGTATTATTACATATGATAACTATCAGATATTACATACATATGTATTATTATATAATCAAAGATAATATGCTGAGCTATATTTCTATGTTAACAGGAGCAGCCAGTCGCCATCGAGCCGGCCATGTTTCCTACGTGGCCAGCTAAATCGGAAGGCAACCGTCGCACCACCCACAGTCCTAAGCCACCGGCGGGCGGCGCGGCCTACGCCCAGTACGCCCGCTCCGACGACGAGGCCCTCGGCTTCCACGTACAAAACCGCTCGCTTAACGTCGCCCCCGGCTTCTCACTTAAATTCTGATAGTGTGCTCGATATGAATGATAATTACGCGAAAGATTCGTTAGAGAGATGGAATATTTTTGAAATAAATTATACATTTTACGATTATACCGTTAGTTTATAGACCTTATGTAGACGATACATGTGTCAGGTCGCTATACAGGAAGGTTTTTGTAACGCTTCACGTTATCATTTATAAATGTGACTAAAACTGTGTTCATTTATTGATTATATACAAATTTAATTTTTTTAAAGAGATGTGCGGTAACGTTGTCCATTAGCACTGTCTGTTGTTTGTTGACGATAACTGTTACACTGACTCAAGGATACCTCAGAAAATAAAGTGATTTAAAGACTCTATGTGTTTCACATGAATATCGCGGTATTAATTACAAATATAATAATAAAATGTACTTGAATTATACTAAGAGTTTGATGTTCAGTCATTTTGTATAACGCGCGTTTGTAGCTGAAAATACTATTTCCAATGACTGTTCACAGCGCCCTACAAATATCTGAAAGTACTTTTTTTTACTGTTAATTACTCGCAACTACCAGAATAACTAAAATTCACCAGTCCGGGTCTATAAATAATAAAAATGAAACATTCTATTTATAACGATTTTTATGTAATTAGCAATAAATGTAAATATTTCAATTGGATAGTGTACCTCAAAAGGGTAAATTTAGTTGTAGAAATAATATGGTACAATATATATGTTTTGACAAAAATTTATTTCTTTTATTTACTTAGGTTCCGTTATTCCCACCATAACTTGTTATTAACGACCAGCATCCAACATGTCTTTCGGCAAGCCGAGAAGGAAGTTTATGAGATCGCCATTACGTTTTTCCCATCGATTCCTCGTGTCCTTCAACGTGTTCAAATAAATACGAGTCTTTCCAATTTCATCTTCGAAGTCATTTCCATCATAATCATGGTCGATGTACTGAAATAAAACGATAAATAAGTGTTCGAATAATTAATTTAACCAAATGGCCAATAAGAATGTATGGCTAACATAAAACTGATACCTCAGAATTTCAATGTTAAAAAAGAAGGTTTTATGTATAAGGATTGTTCAACAAAAACATTTAATATATATAACTAATTTGTCACGCGGTGTGATAAAGAGTAATTTGTTTTAATTAATACAAGCGTCGCTGTTTCAGATAGTTGAGCATCTGATATAAAGTTACTGCGTCATTGGTCACATGAGCACTATTGTTGGTTTCTGATTAGTTTTCAGCCTGAATGATATTAAGTTTTTCATTTTATTGGTATTAGTGACGCATGCTTACGGTCTCAATATAACGCGTCCTTATAGTTTTAAGAGTTGTTCTAAATTAGCAATTACATATTTTTGTTACGTAAATATTTTAATGATATGTCTAATAATCAAAGGTCCAATTCAGACAGCGTTATGCACTTAAAGACAAATATAACATAATATTACTCTTAGAGATTCGTTATCTTCATATATCTTTGCACCGGATATTGTTTGTTTTATTTGTTTTTACTTGTTTTAATAATAGAAATTTTTTGATTTAATTTTTATAAAAATATGCAAATTTTAATTGTTCTTTTTTAAACTTTTTGTTTTTGTAACTTATGCTTCTACCTCAAAAAATGTAACGACGCCTATAAATTGTTGATTCAGCTAAGCCAATTGTCAGATAAATACTGCCCGGTATAATATTTATTCTTTAACTTTTCTAGTAAGTCACTATTAACATTCGAAATTAGTCCAATAATAGTGGACTCTCTTAAATATTATATATTTGACACAACTTTCTTTAATTAAATTCCTAAAAAGGGTAAAAATGATTTCCACCTCACTTATTTAGACTGTCATAATATGGACGAGTAATTTTTGTACCAATATGGCAGAGGCTGCTATATCAGATATTTTTTGCCTGATTAACTACATTAATTTATCGTTTTAATAAATATAAAAACTTGTAATTGCCGACATTATACAAATTAAAATAATAAAAATTAATTTTCTTTTTTCTTTTATCCAATTAAATTTTAATTAACCCTGATAAAATAATTAAAAAACAATATATTCAGGTGCAACAAACTTTCATATCGGCAAGTTTTGGTTTAAGTTTATTCATTTGTTTGTTACATTTATGTTTCATATTTTGTTGGTAAAATGTAGAGTTAGGTATTATGAAATTATTTGTAGTTGAACTAAGCAGATCCTGTAAAAATATGTACAATATTACCTCTTTGTCCAACCGACTTTGTCCTAATTTGTCTTGCAAATACAGTTCATAGCTGGGTGAGCCAACTCGATATGAAGATATTTCAGGCATAATTAAAAACAGCATTGCGAAAGTTAAAAACTGTACTAAGATGGACATTCTAGAAAAAAAAATTGTTCTTTTAGTGTATAAGAGTTAAAATTGTTTACAAACATACATTCTACTTGCTTTTATTGCACACGGATAAAGTTGTATGTATTGGAATTTTATTAAAAGTACACTCACTTTTTCTTGTATTATTTAAATTCTGTGACAAAAACCAAAGCTGCTGTCAGAATATAAACTAAGTCTGATAAAGCTTACTTGTTAATTACTAAACCTCGGTTGGTGGGGCAACACACACAGGGGGTTACGATGAGATAAACCAACTAATTCCCACCACTTCAATGCTCATATTGGGAACTAAGCCATAATTACACACATATTGTTTGCGTTTAGGTTTAATTAAAAATATCAATTAGTAAAAGAGTCTCGACTAGGCCACAAAATTAAAATAAAACATATCAGTTACATACTTAAAAACTCGAAAATTACGAAGAACAAGTACGACAGAGGGATAAATAAAACACCATCTCTTATTGTGTAAAATAGTATTATTGTTGAGTTATAAAATAAATTAAATTAAATTAAAAAGCATTTTTGTCTTACGGTTTGATAGAGAAATATATTGGAGCTAGTTAAGGGTTTAACAAGGTATTGAAAAGAAATTATAACATTTACTCAGCAAGAAACCGATGGGATCATGATTTTATTTGTGATATTTTCTAACCACTGCTGCAAACTCTCTATCTGCTTCGACACTGCTGATTTAGATGTTCCTCCCTCGGTCGTGTATTGCTCAACACTGGACTCCCAAGAAAAGATTTTTCGTAATTCTTCTTCTGTTCCGAATTCAGGACTATAAAAGCAAAAAATGTTTTCGTCTCATAAATAAATACTAAATTTTCATAATATGAGGGTTAAGTTATAATTATTATCTTACTGGCAAGCAAGGCAACATTTTATTTGATTCCTGTTTATGAAAAAAATTTCTATATACCATATGGTAATATATTCCCGATGCGGCAGTGTCTGAAGATCATGTCTTAGTTCTGCGGCTCGGCGAAGGACCGCGCCCACGACATGGTGAGCACGACGAAACGGCACCCCCACACGAACTAAGGCATGGGCTAGATCAGTAGCGAGCATTCCAGCATCTAAGACACCTTCTGATCTTTCTTTATCGATCTGGGTTGTAAAGTTTGGATTAAGATTTAAAATACTTCTTTTGTGAAAAGAGACAATTAACAAGCATTCGTCTTTATTAAAATACTGATCTGATATTCACAGAAAGTTCAAAAGGATCACTAAGATTTGTAAAATAAAGGTATCAATGTTTAAAGACTTATTTTTGACTATAGGTACTAGTTCCACCAGCAAGACACATCTTATTCTGAAGGTTATAATTACGGTTTTAGCTTATAAATACCTGCATGGTTTCCACAGTTCCGGCTGTAACTTTAATGCAATCGAGCAATCTATCATAAGATCTAAATAATACTTCTTTATCCGACTGCAAGTCTTTGTTGTAAGTGCTTGGCAAGCCTTTTAAAATGCAGCTAAAGGAAAATGCATCACCAAGCAGGAGACCGGATGCCCCCCTCACTAGTTCCAAGCCATCTGGATTTCTTTTTTGGGGCATAAGACTGGATCCAGTTGAAAACTGATCCGAATGTCTTATAATACCGAATTCTTGTGTGCTGTATATGATCAGATCTTCGGCTAATTTACTCAAATGAATTCCACACAGCGAAGCCCAGTTGAGGTATTCGACTAGAATTAAGTTATTCTGTAGATGTGAAAGGCATGAAGGCACATCAAATATTATAAAAAAACAACTATGTATTTACCGATGTGATCCCTAGATCCTACAGCATACATTGAGTTAGGCGTACATTGTTTAAAGCCTAAACTTTCGGCCAATCTCTGTCTGTCTATTTGCAAGGCACAACCAGCAATAGCACCACTACCTAAAGGACTACAAGAAAGCCTTTCAACGATCTCTTCTAACCGTATAACATCGTCACGAAACATCCAAGCGTAACTAAAAAATAACGAAAAATAAAGGTACTTAAGCAGATTCAGAAGGTGTAATTTACATATGGTAATAACTTTGTTTTAGGAATAGTTATACGCTATAGTATGTATTTTACCTCAACAAGATATGACTCCAGCGGATTGGCTGGGCTCGTTGCAAATGTGTATATCCGGGTGCAATGATATCGATTTCTTTTTTTGCTCGTGAAATGAAAATCTAGAGAAAACATATTATTTAATTGAGTCATATTTTAGGAGGTATTCTTGGGGTTCCTAAGTGAAATTAGAATAATTGAATGGATTTACATACTGATATCAGTTGACATATTTCTTTCTTAAAGTTTTGTAAGGATTTTAGCATCCATAACTTAGTGTTTGTTGCTGACTGGTCATTGCGACTTCGTGCGGTATGGAGTCTAAGAGCAGCATCACCCGCGTACTTTTGAAGACGTCTTTCAACTACTGAATGGATATCTTCTTCGGGATCATGGAGTCTGCCGTTGTTACAAAGTTCTTGTTCTATATCTTCTTCCACCTTATGAATTGTTAAAAGATAGGTTGATTAAATTCCAAGTATGTATTGCACTTTAATTCATATATTACATAGATCAATATTTACTTTCTTTAGTCCGCTCTGAATAGCCGTGTTGTCATCTTCCGAAAGGTGACCACTGCGGTATAATTCGTTTGCCCAAGCCTGACTTCCTCGGATGTCTTCATGGAAGAGTCTGACATCTATACCTAAAGAGTCATTTAAACGTCTTAGTACCGATGATGGTTCTTCTCCAAAACAACCGCCCCAAAGTTGATACCTGTCCTATTTAATTAATATCAATAAAAAAGAACATTAAAAGCCCTTTTCTAAAAATAAAATGTTTCTAATTATTAAAACACTTACTGAAGAGGACATTTCAATAGTAAGTCAGAAAGTAAACTAAGTATATACAGCAGATGGTATTTTGTTTGAATAAAACTTTCATATCAGTATGTTCCAACACGTGGATTAAAATAAATAAAGTTATTATTGACTGATACGTTTTACAAATATATCTCATGTGATATCAAAAGGTCTTGAGGTTAACATTTCAGTTACGGAGAGATGTTGACCTCATACATTTCTTTATTTTATTGAGTATTCATTATGTGACGAGTACATTAATTTTAATAGTCTATAAAATGAACCTCTCATCATAAGGAAATGTTATATAATTTTGAATTCGTTATGATTTAAGATTCAAATAAAATCTCGTGTTATTACTATAAATGTATACATATATATATATAAATAAATGTATATCAGAATTTGTTTCTTAATGATTTTAAAATCGTCGATTTTTTTTATTTGAAGATATGCTTAGTAATGTTCAGTGGAGAAAAAACCCGACCGGAGCATAGCCAGGTTTTTCCCGTTTTGGGGAAAACTGGGTGTATAAACGGAGGAGTGCCATTAGACACTTGAAATATGCCTTTCAAGGGTATAATCTAAATTCTAAAATATCTAGCATTGAAGAGAAATAATTACATATTATAGGTAATTTAAAAAAGATCGAACTTGCATT
>DVQO01000349.1:0-18808 GCA_018231785.1 Danaus gilippus | reverse complement strand
ACACAAAAAGCTGCTTAATGATTTAAGAACTTAACGTAAACTTAAGAGTTTTTACTTTTCTTATACCCCGTTTTCTCTTGTCCCACAATCTTTGGGTATATTTGGTTAATATACACAACAGTTTGAATGTTCTTTAAACTTACGTCATACATAGACATAAGCATATGTTTTTTCCAAGCCCATTATCAAATTATGGGTAAATCATAAACATGAATTATGAAATAAGACTTTAAAACACAACGTATTGCAATAAATTTTATACATAAATCTTTCAGTCTGGACATTTAATCCAACAGAATACAAAAAAAGAGTTTGACCAAAAGTGAGTTTTAACATATGAAAGCATCTTTAGCCCTTAATTATGTCTCAAGGCTACGTTTTGTTTCTCGACATTGTAAAACTAATTCATTAGGTTTGAGAATGAACCAAGAACAAAATGACCTGAGGGCTCCCATTCAAGGCAAAAAAATTCTCTGTCTAACTTATATTAATTAAATTATCCACACGTCCAAAAATCCAAACAGAAGACATGTCTATCTATATTTTATCTTCACCTACAACTGTCGTAGCAGCGATTGTAGAAATTAATAGATTTTTGTCACAATTAATATAATAATAAGCAATTAGGAACTTAAACAAACGGAAAAGGAGATTTCTCAAATATGAGAAAAAAGATTAAAAACAAACCAAATATTGTAAAAGAAAGTAGGTAGGTACTTTTGTTTAGTCGCAAACGTGCAAAATCTTTAATTTTATCTTAATAACGTACCTACTCAAGAATTTCACTATTTGTGACTGTGCGAATAGTAAAGTTTCTAAGTACAAATAAATAAAATAGTTTTTAATCTAGACCTTTTGCTATTCTGATGCGAATTATTATGCAACTTTCAGTGATGGTTATGAAATTAACATATTTAATGCATTTAAAATGTTTTGGCATTTCTTGTATTCAAGCAAAATTTTAGTGTTGATGATTGTGATGCAACTTCAACTTTCTACAAAATTAGCAGGTCGTTAAGCAGATGCATAACATAATAATACTTATGTATATCTTACTATTAACATTTAAGGATGTCTAATCTAAAGTACATATAATTGTAATCAACTGACTATTGACCTTCAGGAATCATTAGCTGAAACAAATTAAAAAGTAACTTTTTTCTCTTTAATATTTTTTAAATTTTGTGAACTTCAATCACAAGAGCAATAATTGAAGTTGTAATGGTTGAAGATAATAATCAAGAAATTGCAAGAAGTTTGGCAATATTTTTCAAGAGTCGGACAATAACAAGTAGAGCTGATTACTTTACTCGGCTTAAACAACTTTAAAGGAACTCTAAAGCATCATCATTTGCAATAGAAGGCAAGATACTTTTAAATTACAAGGATTAGTAAGAGCTTTAAACGAAAATATTGCCTTTGTAAAACAAGAACACACATTGATGGCTACACTTTATTATCGAAACACGTAGAACAGAGTATCGCGTAATAGGTCAGCGAATGCAAGATATAATCATCTGATATAATTTGGCGCTATTTGATATATTAAGTCGTGAAAGGAATCTTATGTACGGTTATTGCAATATGTGGGTATCCAGGTTTAATTGTGAGCTTTACGAAAAATATAACGTTTCTATTTTAAAACGTACTTATATTGTGTAAAGTCTATGACGTTTATGTTGTTTAAAGTTTATTTTTGATGTTATTATAATGAAAGAGTTATTAATATTATATAGTTAATAATAAACATATTCCTTATATTTTACATGGTAAGCATTGTAAAATTTAAAACTCAGAATAATATAAGTAAGTAGTTTAAAAACATATCGAGGTCGTTCACAATAATACAAAAAGAATCGCCGTGATGGTCGTGTTAAAGCTCCATGCAACCTCGATTATTCGGTCATAATACTCGAATTGTTCGTTTGAATATAGGGCACTTTTAGCATCATATTGTTTCGTAATTATATAGATTCATCACGTCAGGTGCAACCTAAATAGTTGTATTGCAAATTGTGGAGGCCACTAGCACAAAAGGTGCATGTCATTAAAACTTACTTACATACCGGAGGATTAGAGTGTGCAAATTATAATTATTTTTAAGAATCAGTGAGTTTGAAAACTTTTTCTACAAAATGTAGGTACTTACTATAATATAAATATCTATTGTAACTATATGAAAAATATTGTAGGGGATATTGGAATGAATTTCTATGTATCATAGGCTATTGGTAGCAATAACAAAAAGAATATCTTTAATGCCTCTCAATAAAAGCATTTACGTTTTTTTTCCAGAATATATGCGAAAATTACAATGTTGAATTGCATTTCCTCAGTCTGTTCAGATCCGTCGAATGTGCTCTGGGGCGAAACTTTCACAGATGTCATAAATATTCACGGAGGAACGTCGAACTCTAATGCGCCATATGACAAAGCAAATGTTTGAGTTCCTACATGTATGGTGACAGTAGAAATTTTGTTATGAGGTGTGGTATGCTATTCAGTTGTGTAATACAGCGTAACGAAGGCCCGGCAACAATAAAAAGAAAAACGATAACTGGCTGACGTGAACCAACATGCAGTACAAAAAATCATATAATATATAATAATTTGTAAAGCAATGTGTAAATAAAAGTAGAACTATCGATACATTGCAGTCACTCATTTGTATCTAACGACAAATCGTCATTTTATCTTACAAAATGATTAATTTACGTTATTATCACAATTGTCGTTAATAACACAGGAGATGTAGTTAATTTTTACAGGCAAAAAACCTGAAAGCTAATCAATGAAATCGGAGGTACATTCTGCTTTTATATTTTCTCTATGTAAAATGCTATAGTTTTGCTGAAACAGCAAGTATCCATATAATTTATATGCAGTAGGTACTAGGTACGTAGACAGTATAGGTACATGAGTTTCTTTCTTGTTTAAAATGTGCTCTTTATCTTTTCTAAAACAAAAGTATAAGTAAAAAAATATTAAAGGAATCAAAAAACAATATTATGCATCACTGTACATAGTTTTTATTTCAACGTATATATGTATATTGTAGGAATACAGATGATTACTTCTAAACATTCAAAAATTCCTAGGTTTTAAAAAGTTATTTATACAACAGTCAACAATAAGTGTTCCGAGTAGATACAATATTCATGAGTCGACTTCTGGAAACTGCAAAGATTTATAAATCCATGGTTATTTTTTAGTTTACATATTTTGATAATTAGTATAATCATTTTTAAAGCATTTAGTTTTTAATAGAAGAAATTTTGGTGTTTAATGAAGAAATTTATATTTATATAAAGTTATATGTGTAATTACATATAGTAATTTTAATATTGTAATAATTACATACTTCTTAAAACACAGTAACAAAATTTTCTTCACTTTAATCACAAAATTTCACTTCTTTGGTTTATTTTATACTTTTTATGCAACGAAATAGCAATATCACACGCGCACTGTTATAAAAGACTTCAAATACTACCATCAACTTTAAGTCTTAAGGTTCTATTTTATTCCGTGTCATATCACTGTATCCAATGAATGAGATGAAACGTCTTAACATCCAATGGATTCACCGTGTAGGTGCCGGATTCATCGCGTTGCAGGGAGAGGAGCTTCAACTGTGCCTGGGACTTGCGATCCAGGTGTAGGTTTAAGGGGCCCCTAACCTAACCTAACCAAATTTGAAAAGAACCTACGAGGGCTGTTTTTGAAGTACGTTCAATGTTGAACTACAGGGCATAAAGTCAACAATTACTAGTTACAATCAAAGAAAAAAAATATTCGATATATTGAATCTAAATCGATGGCCATGACGATTTATATTATTTTAATATGTTCGATTATACTACATACCAATAATAAATAATAAAAAAATATTTGTTTAGCTAAAAATGTGGGCAAATTGTTCTCATTATAACTTATTTTTTACAGGTATTTTTTTAATTGACCAAAACGGAATATCCTTTAAATATAACTTTTATCTGTCTGTCAATAGAGGATAGAGCATTCGATCCAACAATACTCAGCAACGACACTAAGCATGTTAGTTATATCATATACATATGTTACTTACGAAGCTATAGAAACTTATCTTATCTTATATATTTAAACGAGCAATTCTTGTATAGATATTTATATTGGAATCTTGGAATCCGCTCCAAAGATTTTAATGAAATTTAGTATGTAGGGGATTTCGGGGGCGATAAACTGATCTAGCTAGGAATCATTTTTAGAAAACGTCATTTTATAAAAATAAAATAACAAAAATGCGTTTAAAATATGACTCTTATTGACATCTATTGGGCGAATAGTAATAATATTTCTGCTAATTGCTTTAAATAATTGTTTAACCCTTAACCACCTACCTGCGGTCTCAGAGACCGCAACAATTTTTCGAATTCAAATATTTCAGCGTGTAAGTGGCGTGCGTGCGAACTAACGCCCGATGGGGCCAACGGGTTCTTGAGTGGTGACCACGAACCGGAAGACGCAGCGTGGGTAGGCCCCCGACAATCTGGACCGACGATCTGGGAAAGGTTGCTGGAATCCGCTGGATGCGAGTGCCACAAGACCGGTCGTCGTGGAGATCGTTGGAGGAGACCTATGTCCTGCAGTGGACGTCTTTCGGCTGATGCAAATGATGATGATGCAAGTGGCGTGCATTACGCGTTGATGAACCTTTTCTATACACCGTTCACGGTGTCGCCAGCGCTCGGTAAGTGTGTATATGGTCTCGTTTAGCCATGGTAAGTAAAATACATTAGCAAGCGGTCTCCATGACCGCACATAGGTTGCAGTGTGACAAGACGGCGGTTGATTGACTTTTTTTATAATTATTTATTAGTCTTGTTTAAGCGTCAAAATGAGTAAAAATGACGAAAATATTGAAATATCATTCAGCAAGAGATCTAGGACAAAATTACATATCTAGCGAGGATTACAGCTACGTCGAACCTGATGTAATGATGTTTATCAAGAGCAGGCTGAAGAGTGCGAATCGAAATCAGAAATTGAGGGTGACGACGATGAAAATAGCGGCACGAGCAACCTCTTCAAGATCACAATCTAAATCCAAATTTCCTAAGAGCACGACTTGTTGGAAGATAATATGCCGTTTTCGCGCTTGCAGTCCAGAGGTAGGAAAAAAAATACTTTTCAGTAATCATTTTCGCTAGTCATCTGTGCCTAACGTCATTCGTTCAAGGAAAATTCAGCATAATATTGTACACCAAACACCTGGTGTAAAAGCAATATTCAGAGTATTCTTAATAATTCTACTAGACCACTTAATATTTGGAGTTTCTCTCTTATTTACGGATGAGATGTTGGACAAAATTTTACTACACATTAATAATGAAATAAGACTAATGAAATTAAAATACAATGCGTATGATTTCAAAGAGAAACACAAAACGGCTTACGTATGTTTTCTATGTAAACTACCTATTTCTTTGGAATTTTTATATAAAATGTGTTGTTACTGCTGCCAAAAAATGTTAAAGTTTAGGCGTTGCAATTTTGTTTAATTTTTTTATTTTAATTTTAGTATTTTAGAATATAGATCTCATTTTCTTAGTATAGTTATTTATGGTGCCACATTCCTTATATCATAGATATTAATCCATTTTTATAAAACATTTTAATTACTTTTGTTAATTTGTGAGGCATAAATAAAGCAATTAGGTATAGTCATGTATTTTATTTAACTAAGCTTTACTTTCTTATCATAGATCCCAAAATAAGCGCAGAAATTTAAGAGCGGATTCTGTGACCACACGTAGGTGGTTAAAGGACAAAAATAGGTGGTAGGTGGTTAAGGTTTAAACGACAAAACAGCAGATGGCGTTGCTAAGTAACAGGAAGTCATTGAGTGTTTGTTTTGAGGTTAATTGTTGATTTATATTGTTTTGTGTCTTCTTAACGTGTTCACTTAAAAAGGACTAAACGCAATAAAAAAAGATTAATACTAAAAATTCCTAAATGCCGAACAAAGCTCAAATGCAATGCAAATTTGTTTGTAAATTTAAAAAAATTATATAGTTATCTAAAAGAGTTTTCAGCTAAATATAAATTTTAGGATAAATACAACCCCAAAAAATCGTCAAAACAAAAAAAATACTTATATTAGTTTTTTAGAATAAGAAAAAACAAGGTTAAAAAAAAAAAAAAAAGGTTTTTAGACGTAAGTTTCAAATGTAGAAAAAAATATTTTGTAGGACTTTTGTTTATTAAATTAATGGTAATACTTGGCAAATAAAATATCTCGAAATTTAAAAACATATTCGTTTTAAAATTTATTAAAATTTTTAAACGACCACTCATATTTTTGTAGACTGTTAACACTAATAAAAAAAGATTTATATATTTATATTCTACAATACTTTTGTTATCTGTTACGAGTAGCAAAATTTGTTCTTTCTTTTCGTATTTCATCAGCTGCGATAGAGTTACTCCCTTTTCATAGCTATATTCTATTATAAAATGGCTGATAATAAATTATACGAAATATTAGGTGTTTCAAGAAGTGCAAGTGACTCAGAAATCAAAAGAGTAAGTTCTACACTATAATAATTCATGTGCCATTATAATAACTAACATATCCTTTGTCAAGCACGCTATGCTCGTTTTTTAAACCATGATTTAATTATTTTAACCTCTTATTTCAATATATTCCCTCTCGTTAAATTACAGAATTACCACAAACTTGCTAAAGAATTTCATCCCGACAAGAACCCGGCAGCTGGAGATAGATTTAAGGAAATAAGCTACGCTTACGAAGTTTTGTCAGATCCTAAAAAACGCCAAACTTACGATAAATATGGTTTAAAAGGGTTACAAGAGGGTGGCCAAGGTGGTGGCTTCCCTGGCGAAGACTTTTTTGGACATATTTTTGGGGACATTTTTGGTATGGGGGGAAGTGGGCGAGGTAGGGGTCGCGCTCGAGGAGAAGATACTATCCATCCTCTAAAAGTGACTCTAGAGGACATGTATGTTGGTAAAACAACCAAATTGCAACTTAGTAAAAATGTTATATGTGGTCCATGCAAAGGAGAAGGTGGGAAACCTGGATCAGTGATACCATGTAAAGAGTGTCACGGTCAGGGTATCAAAGTGTGGTATCAGCAAATAGGTGCTAACATGACTCGTCAATGCCAAACCCGTTGTCCCGCTTGTCAAGGACAAGGAGAAACTATAAATGAAAAGGACAAATGTCCTAAATGTAAGGGCAAGAAAGTCTTAAATGAGACAAAAATTTTAGAAGTGCATGTTGAAAAGGGAATGCGAGAGAATCAAAAAATTTTCTTCAGGGGTGAAGGAGATCAAATGCCTGACACTCAGCCAGGCGATGTGATTATTGTACTGCAACAAAAACCTCATGATGTTTTTAAGAGGACTGGAGATGACCTCCTGATGGTCCGAGAAATAACTCTCACAGAGGCGCTCTGTGGCTTTGAATTTGTTGTTAAACATTTAGATGGACGGGATTTACTAGTAAGACATTTACCAGGAGAGGTAATTAAACCTGGAGACTTGAAAGGAATTCAAGGCGAGGGAATGCCTCAACACAAAAATCCATTTGAGAAGGGCAATCTATACATTAAGTTTGATGTGACCTTCCCAGAAAATCATTTTGCTAATGAGGAGCAGTTAAAGAAAATTGAAAGTATTCTACCTCCTAGACCAGCATTTGTGATGCCAACTGGAGATGATGTTGAAGAAGTTAATATGATGGAGTATACAGCTAGTGAGAAGAGTAGGTCAAGGGAGGAGGCTTATGCTAGTGATGATGAGGAGCATGTGCATGCAGGACCAGGAGTTCAATGTGCCCACCAGTAGATCAATAAACTTTAAATCTTAATTTATGGGTTTATACTCAAACCTCACATTCTATTACAATACTATAATTTAGTTAATACTAAAATGTGACAGAATATCTTCAAAGGTTTAGATATAGTGTATTTCATGAATATTCAACATGCAAATTTATAGTCTGGAATAAAAATTCATGTAACATTTTACATCATTGCAATAAAACCGCCTTAATTATTTATATTTTATGTACATGTACTTTAAAATCATATCATCATTGGATTTTTGTGTTACATTGAGGATATGGTTAAAATATTAGTAAAGGGATTTTATTCATTCCATTGGCACAGGTGTGTGTGTGTGCAAATGCATAGATTAATAACTATAATTTTAATAAAAATTGTTTTATTTGCCTCAAGATCTCTTAAAATCATCTAGCTCTTAAAATTTCTAAGGACTACCTAGTACCTGGCTTATTGATAAAAGAACTCTTAAATACATATTTCAATCATGATTTATTTGAAATGTAAGTTTGTTATGTTATCTAATATAGGTATGTAGTATTTCATTGTAAGGTCATTTCCTTTAGCAATTAAATTTATTAACGCTATTATGAAAGCAATATTTTATTGAAATTAGTCACATTTAGTGAAAGACAAATTACATATATTCATAAAATCCACTAATCAGAAAAAATTTAGAATTATTTATTGCATCTCTGATATTTTTGAGAATGTAGATAAACCTTTAAGAATATTGTGTATATTAAGACCTGTAAATAGTATAAGCCTCTTAATTGCAATAAAATATTACAAAGGAGGTTAGAATTCATATACAACGTTTTCTACGCAAAAGAAATATGAATGACTAACAATAACAAATACCTTATTGACGTTTGCCATTGTAGATACATACATAGCTAGCTACGTATATGCGGAAATGGAATAATAATAATTCTATTGTAATTTATTTGACTAGTGTTGCCACTTTACAAGCTTCTGTCGCTACTTCATTTAAGTCAATATTTTAGTAAATTATTGTTAACCTAAAAACAATATTTATAAATTTAAATCAAATTGTTTATGTTTGATAAAACTTAATTCTAAATTTATTAACAAGCATTTAAAAGAAACAATTACAATATATTTGTAAATGATTTTAAATTCGTTCGCATTTTAGACTGGTCTTGCCTAAATCTTATTAGGATTTGTCAAAGGAATAAAGTAATAGAAAAACTCTCTAAAATAACAATAAGTTTGAGTCACAATGACAGAGGTTTTTTGTTTTTGTCATTTTTAATTACACCTGTGATTATCTCACATTTAAACAAAAGCAGTTTTTGTTGTTATACAATATTTATTTTATGAGTTGAAATAGTATCAAATATTATACTTCTAGTAGAATTAAATATTTAAATCATTTTTTCACAGATGCATCTATTGATTCACAGTATTTTTGAAAATCCTTTCTACTTCTACATAGGACATTTAAATTGATTTCAGTCATTCCTAAACTTCGAAGCTTGGATAGCCTTTTTTTCACAGTACTTTGTGAGGCAGCAAGTATCCTAGATTTAATTGCAATATCTTCTACAGTAAATCCTTCTTTGATTAAAAAGTCTAAGAATTTTTTTAACTGCAACAAAAAGGGGAGAACACTTATTTAATTTAGGTATTACTTCATTACTCATTCCTCTTTACTATTGATTCCCAATTAATTTTACCTTTGTAACTCTGATAGTTTTTAGTGCAGGTGCTTTCACATACATATCTTCGATTAATTCAGAGGAAACATTGAGCCGTTCTGCAAGATACATTTTTGTTGACATATTTTCTCCTAAAATATTTTTTGTTTCTTGAAAAATTTCAACATACCTAAAATTTTAATTTTATATAATATTGAAGTATGTAATTAATTTTATTCAATATTTTTATATCTATCATACCTATGTAATATTTTTTCTGAGCACCTCACCATCCATGGATATAAATTTGTGATACCATAATTTTTAACTCTAATTAGTCTCTCTTCTATGGTTTTATGATGATATTTAAGCACCCACAAATCCCTTAGTATACGGTCACCTTGTACATTCATATCTAGAAATAAAAAAAAGTAAAGAAAGTATTTTTAAAGATAAATTTAGCATGTTTGGGAAAGACCTACCTCTTACCTAATAAAACTTTTAATGAATTTTCCAACCAATCAAATGATAAAGTATATATGAAAACTCTTCTGACAATTTGTTCACTTAAAATAGGGGATGGAACCTGAAATAATTTTCTTTTAACATTTCATACCAATAATTTAGACACAGAATGGAAAGCGCCTACCTTTATGTGAGAGGAAAGATAATATAGTCTATTTTCACAGTAGCCACATTGTACATCATTCTGTGTGGTCTTGACTATATGAATTAAAGTTTTCACAGGCAACTTAAAAAATGGTAAAGCATCTGCGTCAGATTTGAAATTAAGATTAGAAATCAATTCTCCCTTTGAAGTATCTGGAACGAAAAACAACCTGATTATATATACATGCATTTGTGTTATTTAGTTCACAATGATGTTTGTTAATAATACCCTTAAGTTTATGTTTTTTTACTTCATATGAGCTGAATTGTCGATGATAACCAATGATTTTATTTATTGTAAATTGTGGTTTTAAGGGCACGAAATATTTAAAATAATTTACTGTCCGATCAAGTATATTAAAACAGAGTTTCGTGCCCATTGTTTGAATGGTAGTAGAAGACAACGAGAATGAACATAAATATTCACTCAATTACGCATTACTAAAATAAATAAAAGTTACTTCAATATAATCATATTTATTTGAATTATTGATAGGTATTTACAATGATGTATATTCACTTTTTGACACTGTCATTTATAAATAGGGCTACCAGTAGTAGTAGAATGTGGATATCTAAGCGATTTCGTAATAAATTAAAACATTAACTGTTTAAGAACTTAATGGTTGCGAATTTTTTTTTAACAATTAACAAAATTCGACTTTATAATAAAATAGCAAGGTGTTCATCAATTTTTTTTTTACGGCAAAAACAATCTTAGATATGGGTACTGGGTAATATCAAGAGCCGTAAAAACATTTACACAAAAAAAACATGTGTTTATAGATTGCCTTTAAAAAATTTCTTCAAAATTTAGTTACTCTTATAAGTATCAGTTTGCACTGTGGGAAAGAGTATGGATATCCTTGAGTTTATTTTATTTATCACTCTATCTTTAATTTGAATTATAAAAAAATATTTCTACTTATTTGTGTGTGTGTATGACAATAAAAAAGGTTGTGTAAAATAACTTTTACAACGTTTTTTACTGTCATAATTTTTTTATTTAAAATATCTACTTGATTAAGACACATTAAAATAAATGACTTGTTAACGATATCTATAGGTAACTGTTTTATATTGTACTTTGTTTTAAATTTTTACCAAGATTAAAATTCAAAAACTATTATTGTATAAGATCCCTGAAGGTCGCAAAATTTTCAACAAGCATTTTATAGATTTTAACCCTAAAAAGGTATTAAACATTCTAATAATTTCAGGGCTTTATCAATAGTTGTATACATATCTACATTGTTTTTATATTGATACACATTTGACATATCACTAATAGTGTTGCTCATTTGTATAGGAAAGTAAGAGAAATATAATAAATTAATTTATTTTATGAAAATTAACATCCAGTTCAATCCCTATATCGATGTGATCTTGCTCTAGGTGACCGATGTTGATAGTGTCTTCTACTTTTGGAATGACCGTCATCTTTTCTTTTACTTCTTGGGGTTGGACTTTCTCTTTCAGGCGATTCTGACCATCTCCATGAACGTGAGGATGTGTGTTGTTGCCTTCAAACATGATAAACAATTGAAAAATACATATCTTGTCTTTTACAAAATTTTTCGTGATTAAACATAAATATTACCTTTTTGAATAACGTTTTTCATAGTCTGTATGTAAATCTACAGGATTTTTAAAAACATGCAGAAAATTACATGCTCTGCCTTTCGGACATCGTCCAGTCACTTGTAAACCTAAAATAGAAATGAAATTAAGATTACACTTTGTTGAAATTACAAATCCATGTTGGTCATCAAATGAATCCAGATGTATAGTTATCCAGATGTAGGTAATTATCTTTATAATTTTTTAAATCAATATAAAAAATCTAGCAATTAGTTTTTCACAGATGGCAGCTCTTGAATAGAACCAACATTAAATTGCAAACACATTTCAATTTATTTTTAAAATAAATCAACTGCTAGAGCTTTTTGTAAAATAATTTCTAAAAATTTAATTTATTCCCAAGAAATTATTTACTTTGTGAAGATGACTAATATCCAAATAATTAGAAAAATTGATATAATTCAACATTTATATATTGCATACTGGCAGATTTCAAATTTTTAAAAATTTTGTTTTAACTTATTAACATTCAATATGAGGTTTGTAGATAGCATTCTGCAGATCTTTGTTATAAGCTGTATGTATATATTTAATTCTTTACTGTACCATGATTAAAATAATATGTAATACAAACCACATATTGCACTACTCCATGACAACAGTCTACAAAATTGTAATGATAGTTGTTTTCCTCCATACCATCTTGTATGGAGGGCTCTGTAAGCTGAAACTGCACTACGAATGTCGGAGTACTCTATATATGTGTTGCCTCGGAGATGCTTTTCAAAGTTTTTGCAAACCTATTAAACATCAAACCTTTATTAACGTTGGTATATACATCATATTCTTTAAAATACCCTTGAATTATCTTAATTTACCTGTATATAATATGTATGAAAGAAATTAACTGCCATAAGAAATTCTACAGATTGCTTTATTTGTTTTAACTTGTTTTATAACTTATTAACATTATCTATCAATATATAATACTAATTTGGTAAATATAGTATAGGTCAAAACTTACTTTAATCTCAACAACCTGGCCAAATTTTTGAAATTCTGGTAATATGTCAAAAAAGAACTCTTTAAAGTCTTTGTAGGTATCACTATCTTCATATTCTAACATAATATCCGTATCATATTCATTAAAATTTGAATTTTCCAACCCAAAGTGTCCAAAAAGATTTGGAGCTAGGAGTATCTGTGTGACAAGTAAAAACTTTAATCTAACATATTAAAAGAGATAACACAGTAAAAAGTGATAACTGTTGGAATATTAGATACTCTGAATACTAAAATTAATTATGGTTAAGTTTAGATTTACCTTGCTGATACCTGGATATTTGTGGTTTCTAGAACATTCATCTCCAAAGCGACAACATGCAGTTTTAGCATAAAATGGACATGGGTCACAATTAGGTCGACTTTCATACAATGTGAGCAGCTCTTGTGGAGGATCCTTACAATCACCATTTAGGTATTCTTCTAAGTTTTTCATGAACTCTTCCTGTCTCTTAACATTTTCTTCTTCTAATTCTTTGAGACGTTGAGCCTCCTTTTCTTTTTTCTCTTTTTCCATCTCCCATTCCTGACGAATATATTATTAATAAATTTATTAAAACTTATTTAGTGCATAATCATTTTCAGTTAATTGAAAAGGTTAACCTTTTGGACGATATTTGTATTTGAAAACATACCTGTTGTAGTTTAGCTTGTAATTCTAGTTGTTTTTTAAGCAATATTTCCTTTTTGATTTGAAGTTCCTGCCACTGTTTTAAAGCTACTGCTTCGGCTGCCAACCACTTTTCATTTTCTACCTTGTTTGAAATTTCAACTTGTTCCAAAATATATGCTTCCAATTCCTCTTGTGCTTTTATCCAATCTTGACTGTCATTTCCATCAGGTACGGAATCTAAATAATATATTTTAATATGTGTTATCTTAATTATTTTTTAATATATAAAATCACATATTATCAAAACATACCTCTTTCTTTTGCTAACTGTTTGCGTATCCTCCTTCTTCTTTCCCGTTTCACAATTCTTCTCCATTCTTTATGCCTAAAGAAAAATATTTTTAACAAATTCCTTGTGTAAACACAGTAACGTAGAAACAGTGAATTTAAATAAAAGACCAATTACTTTCCCATATATATTGCACTTGATATTCATTTCATCAAAATACTTTAATGCCAGTAAGTTATTTGCGAAAGTTATAGTACACACTAAAAAAAGGTAAGTTGGTTTATAACTTATATTTAATTTAAACCAAACTCACATCAGTTTTTTCTGTCTATTAAAACATAGATAATACACTATATTAGAAACTATGTATTAAAATGTCAAAGTCAATGGATTCAAACGGCGGCTACAGATAGATTTGTATATAATTCGACATGTACATTGTACACAGTTGAACATTTAGAAAATTAACCTAAGCATTCAGCTTAATATAAATTATTAAATCTTCCTATTTAAATTACGATCTTTATGGGTCTACACTTAGGAATTTGTATTTTGCTATTTTTTAAATTAATACAGAATAAAATACTCAGTTATTTAATATTTTATACTTTGGCGCATAATAGTTGAAACTATAGGTAGTAGTATCTGTAAAAATACAAAAAAAACTTATAAGGAAATAAAATAGTATGTATGTTTATAAAAGATTTTATAATAACTAATATGTCTAAATTCGTCAAATATTTAATTTCCTTATTTTTAAATAATCAAGTTGTAGCAGTTGTTTTAACAATTTATTTTCCATTAGCAATTATCTCAATATAATATCGATATATGGGTTGATGATTACTTTTTTGGTTTAGATTTTTATTGTTTGTATTCCGTTTGCAGAGTAAATGTAAAGATTAAAAATTTATATATTGTCATCCGATATTTTAAACACTTCTCACATTACTTCTTTCTATCTATGTCCGTTTTCGATCTAACTACGTATTACTGAGTAAAGAAAAATAAACTTTGGCAAAATTTTATTGTAGGTAGATCCTTCAAATTTTCAGTTTATTCGTTTTATTCAAAATTATACTTATTCAAAAAAATTTAATCGCCAGGCCACTGAAACTAAAGACATAATAATATAAAGAGTGAAGAATGACAGTACCAACAGTATAGGCATTCTCATATAACGCTGGCTTATTTTCATTATTTAGATTATAACGAGGGTACTCTTTTTTAACATCGTTTACATTCGAATATGGTGTATCAATAATTTGACCAAGCATTTTATTTTCCCTATTAAACTTTCAATATATAAAGGAATGGAGAGGAGTAAAGAGAAATTGAAAAATAATATAATTAATAACAATGAGGGCGAAGTCCAGGAAGCTTTAAATGCAGGTTTAGATCCAAATTTGGAAGGCGGGTGGCCCATCAGATTGGCTGCTCGCTATGGACTTTATTCTATGGTTAAACTATTTATTCTTTATGGCGCGAATCCACATATTTTAAGTGAAGCAGGTAGGTAAACAATATACATTTTTAAGATTACCAAAAATGGATTGAAAACATTGTTAATTAATTTTCTAAATGTTTCAATTATTGTTACATAGATACATACTAGAAACAATATGTGAATTAATATTGATGTTAAGTTTATTACGGTTCTAGGTGCATCGACATTACAACTTGCCGTTTTTTCCGGTTTACATTGGGACACTGATAATTGGACATTTTTATTATCTTGCTGTGACTCGTCTCAGTTAGCAGATGGTGCAGCCGTAGCGATAATTTTTAACAATGTGTTGGGTTTACGGAAAATTCTTGACACAGGAAGATGTAACACAAACATACCTACATCCCTAACAGGTTATTTTTTGAATTGTTATTATATTTAAAATAAATCATCAATAAATAGACAATCTTTTTGTAATTATAATTGTTTGTCTTAGGAAAAACTGTTGAAGATTTAGCTAAGGGCTACAAACTTCATTATCTTTTAAATTCGCCAGTAAATAATAATCTTCTCCAAGCTTCAGCGAGTCCCATCCCTCGAAGACCTAGGACTGTAAGTATTTTTTAATATACTTCTGCTATTATAAAAGTTAAAAAAGGGTTTAAGTGTTTGACTTGTTTAGATTTGATTAAGATCGCGTAAATTTGATTTAACTTTTACATAACTTAGTTGGAATACTAACACATGACAACTTTTTGATACATTAAGGACCTTGAAACTTGAAAGTAAGGTTTATATAAAATGCAATTTTGAAATACCGTGAAATGAAAATAATAAAAAAGGGTTTCTCATTTGTTGGAGAAGTGACAAGAAAAGAAGATGTAAATGCATTCGTAATGAGCGAATCCTGTTGACCAAACAATTTTTTTTAAGAGACGCCATAGTATTAGATTAATGTTCTTTAATAAATGCATCATGTTGAATGTTTAATATTTATCTCAGAAATTACCTAATTTAATAATAATAAAACATTTTGTCAATTGACAGTAATTTAATTAGGTGAAATAATATTAACGTATTTTTGCAGGACGTAAGGAATCCTAACCACAGTCATAGAAATTTATCACCATCAGTTGCCCGTTTCTTTGACTTAACGTCACGTCAGCCATCATTAACTCCTCCCCCCAGTCCGAGGAGAGTACTTCAACTACCTTCAACGAATACGGCCCAATTATTAAACTGATATAAATTTAATTTGACTTATAATCTGACGCGTCTTAAATACTTAAGATAAGAATTTCATAATGTGACATGTTTTGGAAATTTCATTAGTTTTAACTGTTATTTGACATGTTGTGTATTTTAATTAAAAAATATTGAGAAAACTATTTCCTAACTCTTATTGTGCTTATAAGCAGACTCTTTTTAGAATATCAAATGGAATCAGTAAATATGTAATGAAAGTACTGTTTCAGTTGTGAAAAAAAAACTTCAATGCTAATTGCTTTCTTTAAAATATGTTCATTTACAACTCCAATTAACTCCTCTTTTTTTTTCTTGTCTTTAATGGCTAAGACATAGCAGTGTTAGTAATTATTATTTAAGTTATTTTTTTAAATGAAACAATATTTATCATAAAAACATTTTTATTAAATTATATTTGTTGTGACTGGTAATACTTTCCAAATCAAGCTATCGAATTTACATTTATAACAAATTTTACAGTTAAATAAAATAATATCACATTTTCAAATTATATTAAATGTTAATAATTGTAATCTGTAGCTTGTATTTCTTAATAGTGTTATATTTCATTATAATAACAGGAAATGTAAATGTTTAAATAAATTGTCATTTTTACTAATATCTATTTATTTGTTTTCTGTGTGGGCGTGCATAAACTCACAACTTGTGTCTCAACAATTTTTTCTATATTTGTCTGAAAAATATGTCATATTTGATAAGTTGCATACTTAATATTATATTTTTAAGCGACAAACGAACAATTAGTTTGTTTAACTTTACTTACATTATCATAATTATTTTCGGAACACATTCCTTTAATTATTAATGGATATCCTAACACGGCTGGCATTTTACTTTTTAAGCAATTGATGAACCGTGATAGGACTAATTTCTTAAAAATATTGTAGGTAATAAAATTGAGAATTACAGAATAATTTTATAGACAATGAAAAACAGATTTTATTTTTGGTTAATCTTACCTCAACATTTTTAGGCATTGGAATGATATTGGGATAGTGTGTAGTTAAACAGATGTCAGGATACGTCAAAGGATCTCCGCGCCAAAACCTAACTAAATAGTATTTCGGTTCTTCTTCAGGTAGACGATAACCATGCTAGATAAACAAATTTGTTCGAAATCAACGCACACTTTATAAATGTTTATGGATAGTGAGTGCTACATTTACATAAAAAATATGTCATTATGAAGTAAATCGACAGTTTTTCTAAGTAGGTACATTTGCCTTAAATTTCAGCGTTTTATTTTAAGATAGACTTACAATATTCTTCCAATGACGACGTAAATCCTTGTAGCACTTGAAGTCACCCTGTGGCAAGTTTTCTTGATATTCCTCAATAATGGCTTTGTTCAAACTAAACAGTTTTATTAAGTACAATATCACAAATTTCAATCAAAAGTAACGCTTTACTGGACGATACCTAGTCTTTACAAGACGATTTATATTAGTTATAAACATTACCTTGGAAAAACTCTCACACATTCTCCTGGGTTACGCTTGTCTTTTGACCTAATAAAATGAATTTTTACCGGTTTCAGTTTTAGTGTAATATTATCATCTAGAAAACAAAATGTATTATAAAAAATATACCGTAATTTGTTAATACTATAATGTTGGGGTGAAACATGAGGGAAGAGACGAATTTAAGAGTTTAGCGATATTTGTTTGGTTTTTAAATAAATATATTGTAGTGTCATTTCTTAATTTTTTAGTAATAACTAATAAGTAAATACATCTTTAAGGAAAACAACACTTTCAAATAAGTGACGAATTTCGATTAGGTATGTGTAATGCAGTAAATTATTATCAAAACGGAATACGAGTTGCATGCGACATATATATTTTTTAATTTTTACCTATTGAGTAAATATTTAAAAAAAAACTAATTTTTCATTCGTATGTACAAGTAAAACTCATAAAGAATCTTAATCTAATTAGACATAAGGACTTAAGTCCTTATATTACGGATTTCTTCCAATTGTGATTAAAAAAAATCAATAGGTACAAGCGTATTTGTTGTAAGTGGTTTTTGAATGTATAAGAAAATTATTCTATTTTTACCGTCAACTGAAGATAAGCATTGAATGCCATCCTGAGGACCCGAAGCTGTTAAAAAATCTCTGTTATTTATGAAATAATTATATCCCAATACATTCCAAGTAGGTGCAAGTTTGGCAGACATTGTATAGCAGAAACACATTGAATAAATTTCTCCCGTGACTTTTCTAATGGGTCCATTCTACAATTTTATGTAGTTTATTAATAATAAGAACATACTTCTTTTTTACTAAGATACTAAGAGTTTTTAAAACTTACTGGAGTTAAGGAAAATTTATTCAGTAATGAGTTGAGTTCATCGTAATCAGGGCCTCCT
>DVQO01000348.1:0-18833 GCA_018231785.1 Danaus gilippus | reverse complement strand
AAAGATATAATAAAACTAATAACTGGCTAATGTAATCAGTTTTTGATTTTCTAAGTCTAAGAACTTTCAGTTTTACCCTCGTAATCAATTGCTATAATTACATATCAATTAATAAATTCTACTATAATAAAATTCTAATTTTTAGATCTAGTTACAATCAATTTTATTGTATATTTTTTTTGTATTTAAATCTATTCAAACGGCTACTATACCAACACAGCCTCTGTTTGACCTACATCACTGACACTAACCTTGAGTGTTAACATTTGCTCTCGAGTCCCATTATATAATCTAATTATGAGCATGCAAAATAGCTACATACATTTATTAGTGATAAAACATATTTATAGAAATTGTTTATACAATAAATGTATATATAGAAATTGCCTGAATGATTCTATTTTTTTTTATATGGGTGGCTTTAAACTTACCTCTAAGCCATCCTCTCTTTGTTCTCTTATTGCTCGCTCGAAGTCTCTCATCTTTTCCGCCATCACACATTTTGAGGTCTTCCTTACGCTCCTTCTAACTGGGAAGTATTCTGTCAGCTTGTGGTTAGTATTCCCGTTAACTTTGACCTCATCCTTGGCTATCTTCTCTACCGGTGATGGCTGAGGTTCAACTTTAGTGTTCTTGAGTTCCTCCTTAAAGTATTCTGTCAGTTTGTGACTGTCAGCAGATCGCGCGGCTGCTCGAGACGCCCTGGATCTTGATGCGGTACCATTCGTCATGATGCAGCCGTTAGAAGCTTTCAATGGTTTTGAATTCACTTCAGTTTTCTTCAGCTGAGGTTCGTCCAACTCATTTTCAGTCTTTATTGAAACTGATGAAATGATTCTGTAAGCAATTTTTATCTTTGTTACATTTTTTTTCATATAATTACTTACATACTAAATCCCTTGTGACAATGTGTAGCAATATAACAACGTCTAGTTAAGTTTACCTGCGTTTTCTATAATTTCTTGTTGGCTTAACTTGTTTTTCTTCACACAACTCAATGCGGTGTGGTGTTTTTATACCCTCTTGGGTTGATGTTACGGAATTGACTGTAAATACACAGATACATATATACACATATTTAAATAGTTTAAATTCAGGTAGAATTATAAGTCACACATACAAAGTTATTATTAAAAAATAATATAAAATACATATATTATGATAAACACTAAAAGTAAGGAAAATAATATATTAAACAATGTATTATTCAGTATGGTCAAGAGACAAATGTTATGAGCAGAAAAATCCTTTTAGAGAAAACCAGTGACATTTAAAAATAGAAAAAAATATATAAAAACCCACACAGTATGAAGTTCATTACTAACAAATGAGACTTATTCATAGTATACAAGGAAATAAAGTTAAAAAATTAAAATTAAATATCGGTAGAAGTTATTTTGCTGTATATATAACAGAGAACAAAATATATTGATATATATATATATAAATATGTGTTTTAGAAAAGCTCCAATAGTGTTTGTGTGATAAAAAAATGTTGTAATGCAATAATATGAAATGCAAATTGATAATATGCTTGATTAAACAATAGACTTAGGTCCAGTGGTCATTGACTTAGCAGGATAATGAGCTTGCAAAAAAATATCCAGTATGCTTCATTGTTTCTCTTAATAACTATATTTAAACATACACACAACTGAGAAGTATTAAATATAGTATTGTGAAGGAAAATGTGATCACATAATAAAAATGATTTCAATACATATAAAATTATTAGTAATCAGTATTTATTGACTTCTAATAATTGAGCTTCAATAATAATTTATGTGACAAATTTAACTACTATGAATCTAACCACATGTTTCAAAGATAAAAATGAGGGTGTTGTTATTAAAAAATCATGTGAGGTTACATACAGTTATAAAGTATTAATAACAATTAAAATATATTTTAAAAACCAATGAGCTTATGACAATAAGATGAATCTGGTATGTTTAATTTATAAAACCTGCATTCTCGTATTTTATTTTTTTTTACCTTTGAGGGTAATTATTATTTCAACACTTTATACAATATAGGAATCATGACGCCAAATTGTTTTTTTTCTTTATATCTACACGAACACATTTATGAACAAAGCAAATTTAGACAAATCATGGCTTTGTACGTTATTTTTATAAATAAATATGCTAACCTCGAACCATTTCTTCTTGAACTTGATAATCACTGTTATAAGAACAGAGAAAACCATCGAATGGGGACTCGCAGCCCTACACAAACAAAACTAGACAGATCACATAAAATTGAATTACGAATGTTTTGTAATAGACCTTGTCATATTAGATTTATAATGACCAAATTATAGGACGCGGTAAGCTATATACACATGTTAATTTTGACGTTACAGGACAACTTGAGTTATTTTTGTGGCAATCGATTTATTTTTCACTCAACAATATAAATATAATTCGGTAAAACATTGCTTTCTAACATGTCAAACTTAACAAATCTTTTTAGAAAATGGACGCTCTAAAATGTCTATGGATCAATTTGTTTTTCGGCACAGATTCTCTAGATATGTTATATATGGCACTAAAAAAATACGATTTTTTTTCTTCAACCTTAATAGTCATTAAAAGTAGTTATTAAAACCATAATAGTATGACCATTTTTTATTATTATAATATTTTTATTCGATATATGTTGTTAAAGATCTATGTAAATTACTGTAATTAATTTAGTTAGAGTTATTTGCTTTCTAGGTTTTTTACAAACAAGTTCTGTAAATTTCCTTAATCAAAATCATGAATAATAAAAAGCATATTTTTAAGCTTTATTAATTTAGAATATGAAAATGTTACTCTATAAACCGATTACATTATCTTAACTATTTATGAAAACTTTTGCCGCCAAATTTAAGATACTTAAAAGTATAAAGTTTTGTTTATCGACATTGTTTATTTCAGTAAGTCTTATTATAAATATACGATACCTTTTAACAGCAAATAAAATGGACAAAAGTAAAATAAGTTATATATGGGACGACAAATTAATTGAATATTGTGATAGGTTACCCGCTGTACTGGGTCGTGTAAGAATTTTTCGTTAATTTCTATAAATAATTAGATTATGGTCATATAAAATTAAAAAAAGCGTTGAATTATCAGAAAATAATTATTCGCAGGCTTCAATGGTGCATGGCCTTATTGCCGCTTACAATTTATTGAATCAAATAAAAGTAGTTCGTTCCAAACCTGCTTCTTACGAAGACCTTAAACTATTTCATGCTGATACTTATCTAGAACATGTAAAAACTTTTACCGATGTTGACGAGGATTATATGGCGACAAAAAAAGACGAAGAATATGGTTTTGGTATATCATGCTAATGTCATGTCTTAGCAACACTTAACAAATAAGTTAACTTGTATATTTTTATAACTTCTCGCGTCTTCAGGCTACGATTGCACACCAGTATCAGCCATGTATGATATAATATCGAATATTGCTGGAGCTTCCATAACTGCAGCAGCATGCCTTCTTCTTGGTATTGCTGATGTTTCTATAAATTGGTGTGGTGGTTGGCATCATGCTCACAAGTGAGAGAATATTTTCATCTGACTGCTAATTTTTAGAACCAAAAGATGTAAAATGTAAAACAAATGAATTGCTTCTAGATCAAGAGCTGAAGGTTTCTGTTATGTAAACGATATTGTGATCGCTATCGAAAAACTGAGAAAGAAGTTTTCAAAAGTTCTTTACGTAGATCTTGATGTACATCATGGTTGGTATTAGTTTTTATTATTTTTTTGCATCACAGCTTGGGCAACTTAAATTTAATTTTATACAAAACTATCCATTTTTATGTCCGCAAAGTAAATACAAGTAAACTTATATTTCATATATCTCTTTGGCTCGCTTGCTTAAAATTAAAACATTTGAATTAAAATTGTTAGAAAAAGTAATTACAATATTTATGTAAAGTGTGACCAATTAAATGTCTTACATATATTTTTCTTCAGGCAATGGAGTTCAAGATGCCTATGATTCAAATAAATCTGTTTTTACTCTCTCATTTCATAAATATGAACCAGGTTTCTATCCCGGAACTGGTTCTGTCACAGATATCTCATCCAAAGCACGAGGTTACTCTTGCAACTTTCCATTACATGCATCATACTGTGATAAAACATTTATACATGCTTTTAATAAGTAAGTAAACAGTCATGCATCAGAGTAATATAAATTTTATGTCATCAAATAAAATTCTGAACTAATGCTTTAATTCTTAAGCTTAAGAGATTATCTCAACTATGCAAATAACTTTTATCTTCATTTTTATAAGCATCTTGTATAATTTTATGTTTTAATGTTTATGTTTTTAGCGTTTTTTCTGAAGTCTATTCTCATTTTAAACCTGATGTCATAGTAGTACAGTGTGGTGCTGATGCTTTGTCTTTGGATCCCCATGGAGGTGCAGGGCTTACAATAAAAGGTTACTGTACATGTATACATAGAATATTGCAGACAAAAAAACCTATACTACTATTAGGAGGAGGTGGGTTAAATAACTTTTACATTAGGTAAACCATTGAGTTGATTTTGATATAAGTATTGTTTTAGGTGGATATAATCATGCAAATGCCGCTAAACTTTGGACAGCTATAACAGCTCATGTAGCAGATGTTACATTGGATGAGAACATTCCAGAACATACATATTGGCCTGAATATGGACCTGGTTACACTTTGACAGTAGATCCACTTTTAAGTAAAGATTTAAATACTCCACAGTACATAGACAATATTATAGCTGTTATAAAAGGTATTTCAAACATTTTTATGGTACTATAAGGATTAATAATTAAAATTAAAACTAACAATTTTACAGATAATTTAAACAGATACTTAGGAGAATATGGATTAAGTGCTGTGTTACCCAGAAAGAGGAAACTGAATTGGGGCAATCATTCTAAATGGAATGACATTAAAAATGTTGACCCAGAAAACAAGATTGTAGAAACATGTGATGTTTATGAATTTAATGAATAAAATTTAAAAACAATCCTCTTTCACATTTACTTTGGTATAAATCCTATTCCTTATATTAATTGTGGTTGCTTTTGTAACAAAAACATTATAAAGCTCTCATTTTTACACTTAATAGTTGAAATAAAGAATATGTTATAGTAAAATAAAAAAAAGTTTAATAGAGAAGCATAAGGTATTTATTTTTATTTGAAATAAAAGTCAGCATTTATTTACAGATTGCATTAGGAGCCTATTAAAATTGTGGACGTATTGAGAGGTACCAAAAGCTTACAATTAATTGTAGAAAGGCACTGTGTGGAATAATTTTTCAATGTACCACATTAAAATAGGCCCCCACAAAGCTAGACAGCCTTTGAAAATTTTTCACAATTTCTAAATTTGTAAATAAAAGCAAAAATTGATTTTAGATTCAGTGGTCAAAAAATCAAAATAATAGCTGTTGGTCTACAGAAACAAAGTAGTATTTAATATGAACAATGTTGACTTTAGAATGTAAATAAATATTAAAAAGCAGGGACTTAACTATGCATATGATTTAAAACAAAACTTATTAGTTAAAGTTTGACCAATTATAAAAAAGTAGCATATACTATTTTATACTAATTACTTCATTTTTTTTGTTCATATACTTAGTGCTCAAATTTTGCAAGCATTGTGGAAGTCTGAAAAAAAAAACTATCTGGTTGCAGTCATTCTGAATATACAGCATCATTTTTAAATTGAATGAAATTCTAGAAAACTTGTATTTATCACTCAGTTTAAAAATAAAAATGAAGAGAACAAAAAGAAATATTAGGATAATGTGGTACTTACTTGAATGATAAGATTAGCATATTTTAATAATTGTATCTTTAAAAATCTACTATCTAATTTAAAAGGGAAATTCAAAAAGTCAGAAACCACATAGGTATGAATACAAGTAATCTAGTATAAAGTGGCAAAGTGTGCTGTAAATTCATAATACATATTATTGTTAATCAGTAGGCCGCTTTTCACTATGTTTCTTAGTAAATTCTTCAGCATTTTTTGTAAACTTTTTCCTATCTTTAAGGAATTCCTCGGCTAGCTCAGCCCTCAATGGATGTTCAGGTTCGGGATCATTTACAAGAGCTACTAGAGCTTGAATCACTGAAATTTATATAGAAATATGAATATTTAATCAGCTTCATAAATAAATATGCTTGTATATTTTTACCACAGTTATTACCCACATTGACAAATAATAAATGTCTTATCTATTACCTTGATCAGTCTTTGTAGCTGGTTTCCAATTTTCTGCACTAATGATGGGAAGGCAAACTTGGCCTTTTTCATCAATATTAGGATGATAAATTCTTGTTTTGAAACTTATCTTAGGGGGTTTAAATGGGTATTCAGCTGGAAAGTTTATTTCAATACGAAATGCACCTTTGTTGTAAGGGGGATTGTCCTAAAAATAGATGAAATATATTTAAGACAGTATTCATCATGACATACATTATAAATTATCAATAATGTAAATGATTTTCCTGTTATATACTCACGGGAACAATTAACCCTTGCCATGTAAGAATATTTGACTCATCAACTTGGATATCTCTAAAAGATTTCAGTCCTGATTGTCTGATATCGTTTAGTTCCTAAAAAAAATATTCTTAAGTAGATTTTTCCTTGTACCCCATATTATCAAGCAATTACATAAATAGGGATTTCAAAACATTATGAAATGTTATAATTTTATAAAACACATCTCATTTTAACAATTATTCCATTTTGAAAGGTTTCTTATTTGTAAATGTACAGAAATAATTTAATCGGCCTCATACCTTTTGAAGTCTTCGTGTTGCAGCCATTGTAAAAATATAAGATTGCGATGTGTCTAATACGGATTTATAATTATTGTATGATTTAAAGCACTACGTTATACAGAGATCCACATAAAAAACATAGTAGTTCGTAACACCGAAATTATGACTCAGTAATATGTCAGTGATATATTCACCTCCCCGCTGCAAATTCGATGTCCGCCATTACACTCCGTTCCGTTAACCGTAATAATATATAGCTTTTTCAAGAGTGATGACTGGGTACTTTTTTATTAAAGATTTATTAAATCGTGTTAAAAATTCCTCAGATTCTATATAAAAATTACCTAAAAATAAGAAAACATTAAAAAATATCAAATAAAAAGTTTATTTTCCTATATGAGAACTATTAAATCTAGAGTAGTCAAAAATTGTATTGTTCGGAGTTTCTATAAAATTAGTCATCTAATATTTGATTTTTTTATCCACAAGCCGCTCTTACCGAATCCTACATACTGGGTGTAGACGTGTACTGTATTATTAAGTAAATACTTGTTATCTATGATTACAGTAATTTCGGAAAAGCGAGATTAAAATTGTTGATTTCCTTGCAATCATTCCAAAATTGAGTATCAGGCACTTTCGTACATACTACAATATTTTAGTTGATATACCAGTAAAGATGCAGATCATAAAAACTACTTATGTTTTAAATTGACACATTTAAACAAAAATACATTGAAAGTGATTTCTAATATCCTTTATCTACTCAATATATCAAAGAAAAAAAATCTGTGCCTTAATTTTCATTTACAGAAAAATCTTCGATTACTTGGTGTTTATAACATTTTGTTTAAATTAGTTTAGCTCTTAGGTCGACCGTGTATAGATTTATAAATAAAAGAATACTAATGGTAAATAAGTTTATTGAAGCATGCATATAAAATGATGTATAATAGTGAAATGTGAAGTAATTGTCATAATTGTTTTTCAGCGCTCTTCTATACTACAAGTCTAATGTTGACATAGATGTTGACGTTGTTTGATTGTATGATCAAAGAAAACATATTAAAAAAACGGATAGTATAAAAGAGCGCTATACTTCAGTAATGAAAATATTTGTTAGTACAAAGTAGTACTTATGGATTTCCTTACAATCGCGGACAATTGGACACATGATGTTATGCCAAAATAACTGGCACAATACATTTAAATGATTATAAACATGCAAAGATTTTTTATGTACAGGAGATTGCTTAAGGGAGTTGTCTTGATTTTTCGTCTTCCTCTGTTCTGGAGACTTATAATTGCAACATGTAAAAATATGCTCAATAGTGCCGATGTGGTGTTTTCTCCTCTTCTTAATCATACGAGTATCCTGGTTGTTCAGGTCGAGTGTTCTCTTCCTGTGTATGCGCCAACAGCTGTTGCTCATGTAAGGGGTCCCCGGGTTTAGTCTTCGTGAGCGCGCTCGTCGTCTCGACGCCTGTTGCGCTGCCTGCGGCCCCAGCCCTCGCGTGGTCTGTCCCGCTGCCTGCCTTCCCCCCGCGGCGCTCCACCACGTTGGAAGAACGAGCCCTGCTTCTCGAAGATCCGCTCGTTGGAGTCTACCAGGTTACCCACCTGGTGGAATTGGTAAGGTTAGTATATAAGATCCATTATACCTTGTATAATAATAACAGGAGATATAATTATTAATTTATAACATTGTGGAAGATTATCTTAAGCAAGAAAAATAGAGATTGAGAAATTCACATTATAATGACTGAATATATAAATATAAGTAACTTTTAATATATTTAACCTTATCTGCGAGTTGCAGCGCCAGCGCTTGCATTCTGGTTGGCTCAGAGCGATGGAGTATGGCGCATTCGCTTGGATCGTCAAGGGACGCCAACAGTTCCTCGTTAATGATCATTTTAGACACGAGAGAATGAACGCGTTGTCTCGGCAATTCGAACATGTCAGCCAGGGAATGCAATGACAGCGATGCGTACACATGGGCATACGTAAACAAATATGTTCTCAGTGACTCCTCCCTTATCAGTCTACCGAGCATAGCACGTACATTCTCAGCTCCGACCATCAAATCCCAGACCTATGAAAATATAAATTTCTATAATAATAATTAACCATTTACGTCATGGAAGTCGATTTTTTAATCAAGTATTATAAATTAAAATAATTTTGTTATATATCTCCTCACTCGATTTATAATCACTATCGTGTGTAATAGCACTTATCAGAAAGATATGCAGTTGATATTACATTATAAAAGAGACTGTGAAATTGGATTATAATCAGACCTCTTTTTTAAAAACAAAATTTAGTAATTAGATTTATGTAATATGATAGTTACCTTAGCGTTCATTTTTTCGTTAACAATAAAGTTAAGGCAGGCCCGCCAGTCTCCTCTCCTCATTGCCCTCGCGGCTGCCACAGCGTGTTCACGCATAGACTCCGGCGGACCAACCAAAGCCTGCCTTTCACTCGCACGCAAGTTCTGATAGAAAGTCTTACTTATCATACGACGACGGGCATCAAATTCATGAGCAGCCATGTATGGAATTTCAATCAGCATAGCCGATACCAAGTAGACGCACTCCAAGAGTTCCAAGTTAATGTGCATATGGAACGGCATTTGGCGCTGCTTCTCTATTTTCTCCTGTTCCTTAGACCGCTCATGTTGACGCTGTGGCAGCAAGCCCTGAGCGAGTAACTCTTTCGGTTTGCCCGTCATCATTAGTTCGGCCAAACAACCATGGGCTTCCTTGACATTACCCCGACGGAAAGCACATAACCCAAGATTAGCCATTGTACGGTTGTACAATATTTGAGTGCTGGGATCGGAATGTTGAACGTTCTCTTGAAGATGGGACATAAGTAGAAGATCCCTTGCCTGGAACCAGTTATCGTGCAAGGCGTGATGGTATATATGCGATAGTATCGCACGAGTTCTCAGACGGTCGGAATCATCGTTAGCATAAATATACTTGCATAGACGTTCCATCTTTTTAATTGTTGTTTCTTCACCTGGTGGCAGATCTTTCTTGATAGCACGAGGATCGAATTTGTAGTAAAGATGATCAATTTTACGTAAATATGCGCGACAGATTTCCTGCGGGCTTCCATCTCGTTCTACGACTTGGCAGACGCGATCAATAAGAGCGGACACCCTGACTTCATCCTTCAATCTCTCTACATAGTCGTTGGAATGAGGGTCGCATTCTTTAAGCAGCTTTATGAACTCATCATCAAGTCTCTCCAGTGCTGTCAGCAAGCAGCCTCTGACTTTGTATGGTGGAGTAACCAGCTGTTCATTTTCCTCTGTGATTGTTTCACTTAGCATCATATCCTCATGGGCTAGGAGGAGGGTGACCATTTGATCCACATTCTCTACAAGACGCGACCAGTATTCGGGTTTCATGGCATCAGAGACCTTGGGGTTGTAATCGAAGAGTGACGCAACAGTTGCAGCGCGTAGTTTGAGCTGGAGAGCATCACCGAGGTTGTGTTGTTGTGCCACGGTTCGGAGTTCATGAAGTAGTTCCAGTTGTGCCCTACGGTCGGTTCTTTTCCGACCACGAGCTGCACTGATCTCGCCCAGTTTCTTCACTACTAACGCTGCATCAATGTCACTATCCTGTATAAATAATAGTTTTATTAATAATTCGTAATTGGATATTTAATACTTTAAGGAATTAAATCAAGTGGATTGATTAATAGTAAATTTTTTAACCAACATTAGCGAGATTCATCTGTGTTATCTGATTCGGGTCACAAAGAAAATTTATTTATGTAACAGTTGAAAGTTTCCTTGTAATTATTATTTTAGAACTATTACCTTAGCGAACATTTTCGGTTTATCTGATGTCGCGGCGCCCTTCCTCACTGTCTCCCATTCTCCACCGTCATCAGCTTGATCCTTCTTACTAATTTTGCCAACCCTCTCTCGTCTTTCACGCCTAGCACGTCGTCTGTCTCTCTCCTCATCGTCATCCCTTTCTGTAGTCTTCTTCAAGAACTTCTCTCGGATTGTTGCAGCTCTGGTCTCATCGTCAGAACTTGAGCTCGAATCAGTTGAACTAGAACCCCAGTCGAATGTGTCCGACGAGTCATCATCTTGAGGCGGCGGCCCACGCTGGGGCTCCGGTGAGCGACGAACTCTTGGTTTCTCTTTAACCTTTTCTTCGTCTTCGGATTCGTCAGATGAAGACGTATCTGGAGATAATATATTAATTTATCAGATACATTGAATAACTTCTATTAACCTGCATAACTGCTGATATAACAAATTATAACTGACTAACCTTTGCGCTCGTCGTCATCATCTGGTAAGTCTGGATTTTCACGGAATTTGGATATTTCGGCATCAAACTCTTTAATATACTTCCGAAGTTTCTGTCTCAAGGACGTCAGTGCTTTACTGTTACCCTTGGAAAGAGCTTTCCTATTGTCTCGATCATTCCATGCTCCCGAGACCCAATCATCTAGTTCTGTCAATGCTCTTATAAAGAACCGTGGAGCAACACCGTTCTCCTCCTTAGCGACAACAGGTGCTGCCCGAGTGTAAGCCTTTTGGAGCTCTTCAAATGAAGCTAAAGCTGATGCAAAGTCCTTGATCTTACGATGGTTACGAATTGAATGAATAATTCCTTCCAATTCTTCATATCTCTTCTCTTTCATGGAACGTACAACACGTTTAGTTTCTTCTTCATCATCACTGAACTGTGAGACAAAACTTAAAATGTATACTTCAATAATAAAAAATCATTTAAGAGTGTTTCCAGTCTAATTTAAATTAAGAAAGCAAGTGGTGAGAGTGGATTTGATTATTGCATAATATAAAAAAAGAGTTGAAATATTTATTGGCTGTAATTAAATAAATTCAAAAACATATATAGGTACTTTGATCGAATATAAAAAATGAAGAGCTCTGTGTAGAAATATTGGTTCAAATAAAAAAAAATCTTTATTTAAAACTATATTATGTAATTGGATATATGTCTAATAAGACTTCATTTTCTTTCATACTATTAATTAAATATTGCAACAGCTAATAAACCTTTATTATTATTAAATTCTAGGAATGGTTTATATAACTAATATCATTTCATTTGATAAATTCTATTGAAGAATGTTGAACTAACACTAGTTTCTTTGCCAAAAACATTAATGTACTATATTAAAGTATGTTATATTTATATTAATAAATAATATTAAATGAATATTAATATGAACAAGAAGCTATATACTACTTTATAAACATTGTTTGATATAATATTTTAAACATTATACAAAGAAACACATATCAGTAAATATACAAATAATTACAATTGCTTTAACATATACAAATCATAAAAAAAAAACTATATTGCTTTGTAATAATAAACTTATGAAATTATTTTTAAAGATACAGTAAAGTCTATAGATATAGCTTTGAGAATTCAATAGAAATGTATCCAGGAAATGCCGCACTCATGTACAACTGCCTACTTCAATTAATATATTGTACATATAGACCTATGTATAATACAAAAATAAAGATGACTTTCAAGAAATTTGTCCACTTAATGGATTACTTTAAACTACCTTGGTAACATGAGGATGTAACATTAACTGATATTTAAGACAAATTAGCAGGCTAAACTATACTGTGGTTATTAGTAATTCTATCAGTAAATTCTGATTGTCAGTGACATTTATGAGATACTCTATTACAAATTAGTTATAAAAAACATTTTAGTACTACACACTAAAACATGGTTTTGAAAGGAGTCATACTCTTTATACAAAATCAGTTAGCTCTTTTTTAGTTCAGACCTAATTTAATTTAGTTAAGTGATATATATGTGTTTAAGTAGATGATTATAGATTGATGTGAAAATTAAATACACCCATTTAAATTAATATAAAAATTTTCATAATTCAAATAAAAGCCATTAGTAAGTAAGTTTTACTAAAATATCAACCACAATTTATCTAAAGTAGAATGTTTTAGTTTTAGGGTGTCGATTTTATTAAACTAAATAAGTTCATTAATAGTTAAATCTTAATTTTAGTCTACTCCTGTCAAGATCAGTATGAAACTATACATTTCGTGTCATAACAGGATCTTTGCCACCAATAATATTACTTTAATTATTAGGTAACAAACTCACCGTGTAAACGGGCGCCGGTGCTCTTACTACCTGCTCCTCTTCAGATGAACTCTCAGACTCGGAGTCAGTTCCAGTTGCGAAGAACCGGCTCATTTTAATTAGATTTTATTAGTCTGTAAAATATGATTATTTTTTGGTTGTATTAGCAATGGTAGGTTACAAGATGTCTAAGTAGTAGGACTTATAGTAAAGGTTAGTCTATCAGTATTTGTTTTAATGCATCTTAAATTGAAACTATGCATTCTTATATTTAGTTTTGATATACTTACTTCAAAAGAAACACGTTATTGGGTAAAATAATTGATTAATTGCAAAATTAAATCAGCTTCAATATTTGCCCACGACGCACGCTGTACGTCAAAAAGGCAGGATTTAGGATTGACGTTAAGCTATCGTCAATTCTTAGTAAACGTTGCCAGAATTCCGGAAGGAATAACTGTTTTATATAATTATATAATATTCCGTAATTAATCGCTAAAAGATACGTGCTATGTATATTACTGAAAATTGTTTAAAAATATTTTATAGTTTCATTTATTTTTTATTTTTAATTTATGAAAATCATTTGTCCGTTTACTATGGTATAGATTCAAGACTAGTAGAGCATTATGGCTACTACTGTAGCCTGCTTGTATGTCATGAACAATGGAAGAAAAAAGGGTTTTTGATTCTAAAATCTGACTTTCTGTTTTAATTCCCTATCGCGTTGCTCGGAGTGTTTCCAAGCGTATTTGTTCATCGGATTTCCACGCTCTTATGATCATGATATGGTATTACTATGAATCGCAATTGAAGAAGAAAAGATGGAGTACACAAGCATAATAATACCTGCAACAAAAAACATATGTCGAACCTGTTTATTAGAATTTGATGCTTGTGATCCAACTATGTATAGGAATATACAAGATTTGATTGAACATGAAATGAATAAAATAAAGCTTATAGACATCTTAGTCTTTCTGAATTGTCTGGAAGTATGTATTAATTTAATTTATGGTATATATCATTTTTTTTTAGATTTCGTTTAATAATTTTTCTGTTTAACTTTTTGTAGAATAATGATGAAGAAAACTGGCCCCAAGGAATGTGTGCCTCGTGTGTTTCTACTGCATTGCTGGCTTATAACTTTAAGTTAAATTGCTTAAAAGCCAATGTCACACTATCGCAAATTTTCGCCATACAATCTACACCAAATAATTTGCAAAGCGCTGATTTAAATTCCATTGATATAAATGTTGTTTATCAGGACCATGAATATGATGTTCCTCTCTTTAATAGTCACCCAGCCATTGATTTTGCCCCAGAAATACCTGAAAATAAGGAATTAACACCTCTACCTCCCGTAACTGAAATAACATCCACAGAGCGACTGCAGCGTAAAGAGGCTGCGAAGCGGTATTCATGTACTATATGTGCAAAGTCATTTACCAGGATATACAGTCTGAAATATCACATGGCAAAACATACTGATTTCCGCAAATATCTTTGCCCAAGATGTGGTAAAACATTCCACACATCCAGCGGACTAAGACAGCATTTAGTGTCCCACATTGACATCAATCAGTTTAAATGTGGTTTCTGCAACAAAACTTACAAATCAAGGCAGTCTCTTAAAGAACATTTTAGGGTTGCCCATTCCAGTAATCGCAAATTGTTTGCTTGTGTTACATGTGACAAGAGATTCACAGCAAAATCTACATTGATGATGCATATCAAGATTCATGAAGGCTTAAAAGAATTTGCTTGTTCTGATTGTCCTAAAACATACACGAGGGCTACTTATTTGAAAGCTCATAGACTAACTCACTTGGGTCAACAGAAACCCAGGCCATTTGCATGCCTGTACAAACATTGTGACAGGAGTTTTGCTACTAAACATTCTTTAGCAGTGCATATTGCACATACACACACTAGTGAGAGACCTCATAAGTGTGATGTGTGTTATAAAGGATTTGCTACATCATCTGGTCTGAAAATCCATAAAGAATCTCATTCCAACAGAGAGGTTTCATGCAGTATTTGTGGGAAGAAGTTGGCTAACAAGAGAGTATTGCAGAAGCATGTTAGGGCCCATAATGCCCAGAGCAATGTTATTTCAGAGCATGTAGTTGATTTTTGCTCACCAGTATCAATCATTTAAATAGAGTTATTAGAAGATCACAAGCTTTGTTTTCGTAAATTTTAAGGAAATTTAAGTTTAAAATAAAGATGTAACCGTGTATGTTTGTTTTATTTATAATACATAAAAGCTTGGAAATACACTTGTAGTCTTAAATTAAATACAATCATGGAACTAATTTTAAACTATACTAACTACTAAGATGTGCAGATATGTACTAAAACAAAATTATTACTAAAATGATGATTGCTTATTTTTTTTTATAAAATAACACTAAGGATATAAGCCCAAAACTTTTTTGGATTGTATGATTCACAGTAGTTAATGGAAATTTACTTATTGTAAATTGAAGAATGTAAAAAGCAATGAATCATTGAATACACTTGAAGTTTAATAACATAATATATACAAGTACAGTATAACACTTGATATTTCTAATATATAAATAACATGTTACATAAATGAACTTTCTTACTAGGTACTCTTCTTTTTTCTTAATTTCCTTGCTCTTATAAAATATTGAAAAAACATTGTATAGAAAAGTATGTATATATTAGGGTTACCATTAATTAAAATATTTATAAAACATACATATTGTTAGTGTACTTATTGATAAAACTGTTATCATAATACACATAATAAATTTAGAGATAACATATTGATATTGTTCCTAGACCAACAAAATAACCAAATGTGCTTATATGTAAAAATTGAACATCTCAACAAATTTTACTGAACATGTTAAGACAAGTTTCATATACTTCATGACAAGATAGCTTATCAAGTGGCTATTATATCTACAATTTACATGCATGGTTTTATTTTCTATAACAATATAGATTTCCTTTATTTAAAAGATATTAACATTGTACCCATTATTTGCCTAGAAGCTTATTCATTTGTTTATTTTGTTGACCAATTTTAATGTCCGCAATATCAGCTTTGTCATGGATTTCATCAATGAGGTTGTTTTGGGTTTCAATTTCTTCACCCAGAGCCATTCCTAGACCTTTAAGTCTTGTTATATGGGTGACCATTTCATCAAGGTTGGCATCAAGTATTTTATTCAAGTTTTGAGTATCTGACATAGGTTCAGAGGACGTTTGAACATCTAGACCTCTTAGTCGGGTTGTTGGATGAGATCTAAAATTATCTGGTTCACTTCCACTACTTGTTGCTTCTTCTACTCTACTACTAGTGCCTGCTTTCCAGCTTCTAGAGCTAGGGGATGCTGTGCTTTTGGGAGGAGTTTGTTCAGTTTTACCAGATAAATAGTTCTTAAAGCCGTAAAAAACTGATTTTATTCCATTCAAGTGTTTTTGACTTGTAGTTAAGTTGGTATTGATATCGTCCAACCGCCTGCTAGTATTTTCGAGAGCTTCACGTTGACGAGCAAGTTCTTCAGCAGTAGCGATTCCTATATTTTCAGAATCACGCAATAGACCTATGCTCCTGAAAGAAGATTCGACAGTTCTTTCATGAATTTCTTTTTGCTTCTCCAAATAGGCCTGTTTTTGTCTTTCCAAATCTGCGTAATAAGGAGATGCTTTTGGCGCTGGGGGTGGTACTCTTGGTCTGTAGCTGTTGACAAAGGTGTCATCGTCTACATCGTCGTCCTCAAAAAGATTATTAGAGTTGCTGATGTACCTATGTCCTGACATCTTTAATATTGACACGTATACACTTTTAAATTTTAATATAAAATAAAAAACAACACTAACAAATTATTCAAGTGAAATTATCTATAGGAGTATCAAATTTATAACTTTGAATTGAGGAAGTGTTTCGCCCTCTTTGTTAATAATTCACAGATTCTAGAATACCCATATAATTTTTTAAATGTCATTCATTGGTGATTTTGACAATAATACACAGAATAAACACTTTTTCTGTTTGTTTCATTTAAATTAATTATTTTGAATTTAACTTGTCAAGTAAAACGGTTAAAAGTTCATTTGAAAGTTTTTATATCCAAGTATCAAAATACGTTACCATTAACAAAGATTTTATACTATTTCAGACTATCAATATTTTATAGCTTTATCTGCTCTGTGACCATGTCAAATTCAAATATTCACATTTATGACAGTATTTCATAGCTACAAAGTTGTATGCATTTTTGCCACATATTATTGTTGTCGAATTGTTAAATGTTAAAATAACTACACCTATAATAAGAGTGGTTAACAAGAACGGCCTTTCAAAATGATGGCCGGAAAAGGTGCACCATGACTGTTTGATAATATTTCTCTCTATTTTTCACGACTCGTTCTTAAACGATTGTTTTTTTATAGTAATGGAGACGGACGAACAGAATAGAATAAGGTTTCAAGTAGAACTAGAGTTCGTTCAATGCTTAGCAAACCCTAATTACATTCATTGTAAGTAAATTTTGAATAACTCATTTTGTGATATACAAGTTTATGATCCTACTAATAAATTATTTAATGAGTAAAAAAGGTGTTGTACTGAAGAAATTCAATAAAACATTTATTACAAAGTGATTCATTAGAATGTATTTCAGTTTTAGCACAGAGGGGCTATCTTAAAGAGCAACCATTCATAAATTACTTAAAGTATCTACAGTATTGGCGGGATCCAGAATATGCCCGCTATCTTAAGTACCCTATGTGCCTACACTTTCTAGAACTATTGCAGCATGAAGCCTTCCGACGGGAATGTGTATCAGCCCAGGTTTGCCTATTCCATTTCCTAATAGAAAGTAATGACATGAATGAAAATATCTTTGTATGTTTGTAAAATATATAGAAATTATAACTGAGAACAAAAGATTTTGTCGTTATAAAAGAGTTATGCTATGATAGGCTATGATTATATGTTATTTCACATTATTAACTTTTGTTAGTCAAAAAATAGTTTAGGAAATAATATAAGAATCTTTTATTGAGACTCCGACAGTGATAGGACACTGTTGTTATTGAGTGTTAGCTAAATAACAAATTATAGCAATAACTTATTACTAATTATACATGTGAATATCCATTGCATGGATGATGGTTACATTTAAAACAACCGACCAAAAAAAAGGGTTTTGCTATTAGTCCATTTCCAAATACATTTTGGTTGTATGATTATTATGTTCAACTTTTTTAATACACAGTGTACTTCTATTTTTCTGCATTTTCATGTTCTTCTATAAATTTTTCTAAGATTGTATAGTTATATTGGATTCTTTTATGCTACACATGTAGTGTATATTATTTTCTAAATATTTTTATACTATTCTAGACTTCTGTCTTTTCTTCTGACTTTTAAAGTATGTGTTAAACATATATGTTTTTTGAAATGTTATCTGTTGTCCAAAGTAAATAAGTTAATCAAGTTTAGGAAATCTTCTGAAGAGTTATTTGATTAATTAATGCCAATCATTACATTCCAGGTGTGCAAGTTTATGGATGACCAAGCTATTCTGTTGTGGCAACATTATACTCGGCGTCGAACGCGTACTCTACAGCCCCCGGATACACCAGCCCCGCCCGCAGCGGGTGCGCCGCCCCATCCACCGGCAAGGCAGCAGTCCTGAGAACAAAGTATTCCAGATTGACCATCATCAACTCCATATATAACACTTAGACCCAGTTTCAACAATCATTGTTAAATAAGTAACGTCGTGTTAAGGCGTTTGATGCTCTCGTAGATGTATCGAGCGTCCCACCACGCACAAATGTCCGTTTAATTGTCTTACCCAGCCACTAATATTAATTCCTGCTCTAGCGGTCGGCCAAATGACTAACCCAATG
>DVQO01000347.1:0-18850 GCA_018231785.1 Danaus gilippus | reverse complement strand
GTAACTTAACGATGTACGTCACGAGTGACCCTTTTCTTATAGTAAAACGATGTTTCATAATGAAAGTATTTTATTTTATACTCCATATTTTTGATTCAATAAAAATACTAAACGAGTTTTTGGAAAACTACTTATGTGTTTCATATATGTTCACGATATCACGTGATTGTAACTGTACTATAATCTAAATTTTTTCTTTATGTGTGGTTAATGTACTATTTTCAATTAGTCAACTCAAACAGTTGATCATAATGACAATACTATGTACATATGTATATTTGTTACCTGTTCAGCGGGCGTGGCCTGGAGTATGGCCCCACCACATGCCTCGTCAGCTGTAGAACACCACTCGCCGCCACCAGCTTCCACGCCGAAGTGGACACATCTATATATCAAACTCTAGTTGAGTGGCTTATTCATTTGTAATTGTAACGATATATCAAAGTAAATAAGGCAAAGTATATGATTTATTTGGACACATATATTCCTTGATACATACTTGTTAGCATGATCCACTCGTATCTGCATATCATTATGACGGACACAGTCAACGAGCAGACGTTCGATATGGAACAAGTCGTCAGTGGCAGCCAGCTCCAACAGTCTAGAGAATTGAATGCAGGCGTAGCACTGAGCTACTTGACGAATGAGACGTACCAGCGCCACATCCGTTATAGCCACCGAGTATTGTGCCAGCGGGGAATCTGTTGAAATTGAAACTAATTTTAAAAAAATATTTAAACAACAATCCCTTTATACTGTTATAAATCTGGAAGAACGGATGAATGTTTGCTATTAATTGGATATGAAACTTATAAAGGACTTTGATTTATCTTTTCTAATACATTACAGTTTAGAGTAATTTAAATGTAACTTTTTTAATCAATTAATACAGAATATGTCGTGCGACAAAATTCTGGTTATTATGTGATTGAAGTCTAAAATATTCTAGGAATATACAAATTACAAATAAACCATATTCCATATAATAACACCGTTATGAGTATCTAAAGTTATCTGTTATTTTATTATTTAAATAGTTATTGCCAAATAAAAACAGCCCTTCTATCATGTCCATCAATACTATAATCAATTTTATATCACATATACGTGGTATATACTAACTGGGATCCTCTTGCAGTGTTTTGACGACGCTTTGGACGTTCTGACAGATGGACAGGGGGTCGAACTCCACCTCGAGCCACGAGTACAGCTGCTGTAGCTGTGGCGACGCCAGCGACACCACGTTCATACGGACCACGTCTAGACATCAGATAACACAACGTTTATAACCAAACTTAATAGAACCTCCCAATGTGAGTGTGTACGTTTGACATATTTCTCAAAAACCTCCGTAAATTGTTCTTTTAATCTGTTTTTTTGATCATGTAAAGAAATCCGTGATGAAACTTTCGATCACACATAAATGCAGAAGCGTGATACTGTAAAGCCTTAGTATAGTTGGGATGAAGGAATGAATCTAGGAGGGAGTATGGGGTTTTATATAATGTATATAGGTATGTTCATGATTTTATGTGGTCCACATGTATGTTAGTGGTGTAATTTTTTAATTATGTGTATAAAAAAATGAATAAAAAATCGCTAGGTATTTTAATACACTAAATGCTTTGCATTTCGCTGTGCTTTGTATGATTAAATGAATTAGTTACGACAAAGTACATTTGCAGCTCACTATAACTATTAATTACAAACATAAATTAATTAGTGAAATTGTTTTAATCTATATACCGATTTTCGCATATATTTTTTTATATAAATTATACTCACTTAATATCTTTTTATTGTAATTCGCAATCTGCTTTACGAACTAGGTACACAAAAAAAGAACATACAAAGTATTGACCATCGCTCGGCTCAGCTCAGCTTTGTGAATAAAGGAGTCACATTTAACACAGTGCAATCACTAAATTGTGAAACTCTTAATAAATAATACAACTTTGTGTAAAAATTACACACACTAGATTGATTGCGTTAAAAACTATAATAGTTATGTACTTCATTTAAGTGAGTTTATGTCTAAATAAAATTAATTTGTAAGAACAAATGCTATATCGCTATCTACTATGTGCGTAAATTACTAAAGTTGCTGAAAAATAATAATACAATTAACAAACAAGATACATTTAGAATCGTCATTTTCTTTGAGAGAAAAATACAGACAAGTCGAAAAATAGGTACAATTTTATATAATTTTAATATATTTTCGGTCGCTAGCTAGTATAAAAACATTTAATTTAAAATAATAATTATTTTCCCTTTGCCATCTTCTCTGTGCATGCATAATTTACATAGATCAGAATAGAGAACACTTCTTGCTGTTACTTTAAATCACAGAATGTAGTATTGTGATCTTTACAAATCTATGTACATGAATTGCCTTGCGTGAAACGTACAATTAATAAAGTCGCTAACTGCTTATCATAATCATGAAGTTTTGATAGATAACGCATAACGCTACATATCTTATAATATTCTTAATTTAACCGAAATTTTCTTAATTTTATTGAACTTTATTATATTGAAGTTCAATTTTGGCTGGTAATTAGCCTAGGTCGAAAAACAAACAAACAAAAATATTGCATAGAATTAAGTGAGTTAACAAAATCAAGGCATCTCTAATAAAAGTTATAAAATTTAATTAATTTAAAAATTCATTTACGATGAAAATATTATTTCACCATAATGTCCTACTCAAATGGTACAGTTTAAAGTTTGTAAATTAATGGATGTTTCTTGCTCTTTCACTCAATAACTGCTTTATAGATAGATTTTGATGAAAATTTTGATAGATTTTGATGTATATTGTGTATAACATTATTTATATTATGTATAGATTTCGCTGCCGGTTAGCATTATTACATTTCTCTCTAAGTATAATCCGAAGTCGCTAGCAATAACTAGTGTATAATTAAAATACTTATAATGCATACACGAAATTAATTAATATATCGCGACTTGCTGCTTGATATTTCAACTTTTAGGAACATAAAAGTTAGACTATGAAGAAAAAATCTCAATAAAAATTCCAACTATCTCTAAGCATAAAAAATTACAAACCATTCTCTGTTACTGATATCTAATCTAACTGATAAGACTTTAATGAAGTCAACTATAAATGCCTTAAAATATATGGTACGTGTTACAATTTTACAAAAGTAACTATTGAACTTGGACATCCTGACTCAAAATCAAATTAGGATTTTTCGGAAGCACTTCGTAATTTTACATGTAATCCAAACAAACAAATAATTCTGACTTTAAACGCCAACAAAATACAAATCTTCATAAACTTTTCAAACTCGAATGGCTTATTCTTTATCTTAGGTAGGCAAGGGTCAAAGCTACCTTTAAAGGTAGCTTTAATATTAAAATTAGTTGTTTAAAAAAATGTCTTTAATGACGATCACACAATTATCAAAGTGGCGCGATACAACTTAAATATTTATAGTAACAATAGTGTTATATACAAAATCGCTATGAACAAAAAACAAGTGATAAAAAAAAGTAAAAATTATAAAAATTATCAAAGTAATCCGTTGAGAAATGAATAGATGTGATGTTATGGATGAATACTGTGGTGTTTGTTCATGGAAGCTTTGACCAGTGAAAGTGTTTAAAAAAGAAAATCTAATAATTTTTTTACCATATATTGTTAGGAATGGGTTTTTACCTTCCCCTATGTATTAAATTCAACGCCTTCTACAAAAGGAGGTTAACATTAATAAAAATTAATATTTACCTTTCAGTAAGCTAGCTCTGGTCGGAGGTTGAGCGAGTCCAAGCAGCACCGCCAGTCTCTGTGCTTTCTCAACGGGACTCTTGTCAGTTTCAACGAAACGATCAAACTCGGGATGGAGCGATGGTAAGGGGACTGATAGCACAGCTACCAATACTCGACACGCCATCCTTCAATCATGTATTAAAATATTAAACATACAGATTCTGACTTTGTCGATTGTACATGTACATGTATTGTAGACTAGCTTTCCGCCCGCAACTTCACCCGCGTGGAGTCCGGTTATATCGCGTTTCCAAAAGAACCTTTCATGTCTGGAATAAAAACTACCCCATGTTCTTTCTCAAGGTCAACTCCATCTCTATACCAAATTTAATAAAAATCAGTTCAGTGGTTTAGACGTGAAAACGTATTTTTCATTGTTCACCCCTGCAACCCCCCTTTGGGGCAGAATTTCGTAAAATCCATTATTAGCTGACCTCTACTCGGCGAAAGGAATAATCCTACCAAATTTCAAGTTGCTACGCCTTATGGTTCCAGAGATATCGTGATGAGTCAATATATAGGTGGAAATCTGTTTTATATATATATAAATATAAATTAAATTATAAAAAATCTAGAAAATAGATTTTTAAAAATATATATGTATTTTTTTTCGGTAGCTATGGATTTTTTATTAAGTACCTATATGACTTTTCTATGAACACAGAGCTTTAAAAATTTTGTGAAGGCATTATTTAACACAAGCACAACTTGTATTGTTCTGCTTGTCGCGTCTAACCATACATATAATGTACCTCTGAGGCCTACCACTTACAACTATTTATGAGATGGAAGTGGGATTTATTTCAGAGGTAAAACATTTTTCATCATGAGACTTCATTCATAATGTAAGGAATTAATTATCACATTTACGATGTTGTGTTATAAATCAAAGTACTTTCTTACATGCAGAGAGATTAAACTCACTTTTGCAATTCTTCCTGAGTGATATTTTTCTTCATCTCTCTAGATAGTTGGAAAAGCTTTAACAGGGCAGCTGCATGGAACAAGCAATGTCCAGCCTTCCAAAAGACAAGAGCCAGCTTGCCATAATAATTTGCCATGGTTTTGGCGACTGGAGTCTTCTTGGACATGTTCATCAGATTATGGATGTCTTCTATTGCTTTGTAGGCTTCCTAAATCATAAAATAAATTCATTTTTACTATATATTATTAGTATTATGATTATTAATTATATTAGGTAATGGTGTGCATAATTATTTTAAACCTGTGCAATTGTAATTATTATTATTATGAGTCATGTTGCATTATATAAAAAATAAAGTAAAAAATGTGATGTAAATTATTTCAAAGAGTTTGAAAAAATAAAATAATGCTTGTCATAGAGATAAATTAATTTACATACAAGTTTTAAATGAATTAGTTTTTAGACTGCTATGATACCTAAGCTAAATCACCGAAATTGTGATAAAGGAAAAGTTTTTTAAACTTAAACTCATATTAATAAACAATAAAAAGTAAAGTATCTAAATATTTTGTTCCATTACAAATATCTTAAAAGCACCATTTCTCCAAATGAACAATTTACATATCTCCAAGATCATTGAGCATTGAAATTCAACCTCATTATGAAATGTAAGTAAATCCTATTGAAGGCATATTTTAACTGTGAATCAGAAAAAAAACTGTGATCAAGCATTTCTAAATGATTTAAAGTTATAATTGGATGTCATCCATTTAGGAGTTTTTATTCAATACCACATAGTATTCTTTGTCATATTTGACCATGTATTGTGCTACTACTATCCATTGCATTTCACTACTTACTTGCCACAACTCCATCTGAATAGCACTGTCCAGTTGAAACAATCTGGTCTCCAAGTTGAGCTGCTGTGTTTCAGGCTTGCTGATACTAACATTGCCAGGTTGAGACTGAAAATTGCATACATATGAATGTTACTTCCCATTCTATATGTATAGAATACGTATTACATCAAAAGTAGTATGGAAAGATCCTACCACGGATTTGCAAATATCATCAAGATGTTTTCTTAGTTTATCACATAGTTTTCTAAACTCAGTCTTCCTTGAATACTTCAAGCAGAACTGGAATGCCATGCGAGCTATGTCATGGTACAAGGTCTCTACATGAGCATTGGTACGCAGGAGCTCCAGACATTGGCAGTAGGACTCCCAAAGAAATTTCACCTGTTAAATTAATGGAAATATTAGTTAAGTATATCATGATAAGATTAAGTAAAAACATTGTTTATATGCTTTTACACTACTACATGTAGAATAGTTTTTTTACAATACTTAGATTACAGTTTTGGTGATAATTCATGATTTTGTAACAATTCTTTCTGAACATATGTAAGTTTTCAAGATATAACATACCCATGGTGTTAATATTGTTCTATCAGAGCGGTCCTGGGCATCTTCTCCAGAGACAGCACTTAGCAAAATACTCTCAGGTGTTGCAAGATTATCAAGATCATCTGTATCTATTACTGCCTGGGTGGACTGTTCACGAGCAGATTCCGTACGCTCTTCAGCCATCCGGAGGTATCCCCTACAAAATACATATTTATATTTTTAAATATAGAATAAACTATTCAATTATTTTTATTTTTAAATAGAAGATTATATTACCTGATAACTTGTTCTAATGAACCAACATTTACTGATTGAAACATGTTTCTGTATTGAAACAACCCTTCTTTGGCGATATGTGATTTGCGTAAATCGACGCATAGTTCCAGGTATTTGAACATGATAGGTTCTAAGACAGATTCGGACCAGTTGTAAGCCCATTTTTTGTTTCGAAACACTTCCTGCAAGGTATCGAGCGCCCGTGCAGGCTTCTCCAAGTCCATAAACTCTGCAATGCAAATATTTTTTTAATTTGGTATACTATGTTGCTTTCTTAAGTACATTTCTATGACGTTAAATATAATAATTGTCTTCTTTTATGTTTCAAAGCGGTATCGAAAAAATTATTGGTTAAGAAAGGTCACATCAAATCGTGCAACGTGGTATGGTGTGGCGTAATAGATATATCCTTACCATTGGCTCTCTTAAGAGCATTTTCCGGTCTCTGACCGTACCTCGCCATATTTTATTGTGGTGTATTCATATAATATTCATCAACACAAATGTTAAACCACGTAGGCAGAAGAAAATTATAAAATATTCTTCAAACCTCCGGCTTGTCAAGCGACAGCAAATAAAATGGCTGCTATCGATGCCATTTTTTTCCCAACTCCCCGCTAGAGTCAAACATTTACATTTTTCTGCCACAACGTGTTTCATTTAAATTAAAAAGGAAAACTATAGAATTATTAATTTTCTTCCAGCAATGATTTAGAAAAATATGAAAAGACTTATTTTTAAGGAAAATTAATATTTGTAAACATTTTCAGTTTTACTTTATTTTAAATGTTGCTTATTTGTCAATGATATCGTCTATTTAATTCTGTCTGGCAAAAAGAAGACATGGCTTAGACTTGATATAAAAACTTGAGTCAAGAATAAAAAAGGAGATTAAGACATTTAAACATAATTAAAGATACAAAATACAAAAGACATGGCTGTATGGGCTTTGTTCTCTTTGCCTGTTCTGAACGGAACGAACATAACCAAAAAAAAAAAATCTCTCTGGCAAAAGTATGTATTTGTCAAAATGACATGTTGTAGTTGATTCGGCAAAAATTTTTTAAAATGCAATTAGTTGCAAAAGTCTATCTTTTCAGAAGTCCTTATACGATATGCTTCATTTCTGAAGATAGCGTTACATTGTCCAACGAAGAAAAGTATAAATCTATAGGGGTAAATGTTATCAAAAAGAAAGTAATTAGTGGCGATGAATTGAGTAAAAATGTGAATGTTCGAAGTTCAAATAGAAAAATCCTTAAATTAAGTACAACAGCTCTATTTCTACAACCTTTTTTAAGAGAGTGTTTGAATTCAAATATATATAGAACAAATGTGTTGTTGCATTTGAGTAAATTAAGTGAAGAAACAAATATTAGAACTGTATTTTTGAAACTAATTTTAGAACCACCGGACAAAGAAGTCATTGATTATGTATGGTAAGAATATCAATAATTCAGCGATACTTTTATATCTGAAATTATTTATAATTTTTGATTTTTTTTTTACATTACATACATAGGAATGACAAGATGCTACACTTAATATGGATGCGGGTAGAAATAGAAAATGCCTTTTCTTGGCTTTCTACATTGGGAGGAGCTTATTCAGCACTGGGGGACTATTTCGAGCATTGTGTATGTATTAATTTAATTTCTACATTACTGTGGCTTCAGTAAATATATTGTCATTGACTTTTGACATAATTATGTTGTAAGTACATTACATATAAAATGTAGTTCTACTTGAAACATTTGTCTATATCATAATTACAGTTGCAATATTTCTAAAAGCTTTTAAAATAAGCAACAATACACATCAAATATAACCTAATCTATATACAATATAGTCACATTATGAAAAATTAAATAATATACTTAATTCTCAGGCTGAAGAAGCAGGGAGAATATCAATCAGACAATATAAGTTATCCAAAATGTTGGGTGATGAGGGTCTTGCTGCTAGGAGCAGGTTGTATTCAGCTTTGGCTTACGCTCAGAAAGGTCAACTTAAATTATCGAGGCATATCATCAGGAATGTTGCAGCATTTGCAAGAGAAATACATGATAATCGTCTAAATCGAATGTGTCAGGGTGTATGGGCTAAGATAAAGTACTTAAAGCAATTGAAATGTTCAGCTTATAGTGAGAAATAGTTTATCCATTTATAATGTTTTGTTTATCATGTTAATATTATGTTTTTGTGGTAATGCAAGGATGTGTTATAGATTGTTGTTGAAGTATAGATAACTTTAAAAGCATGTGCCTGTAAAAATGATATATTGTTATTGTGATTTGAAGTATAAGGTGATATCTTCATATCTCATGAAAATAATATTTTGGCATATTTTTTCTAATAGTTAACAGATTATTAGTATAACTTCTATATGACCTATGAATGTTGAATGTGTAAAATCTGAACAACTTGCATTTTTACATTTTCATATATATATTATACTAAAAGTGAATTGCAATAAAACGTTGAATTACTTATGTTTTTATTTTATTTTCATTGCATTCATGTTGATTTTTCAGTTGTTAACAAATTGCCGAAAATATATACCTATGAGTCGAAGGTAGTTTTAACTTGTTCTTTAAATGCAAATTCTTTTTTTATTGTCTTACTATGTGTTAAAGTTTTGTTGATTTTTATAGACGTAACTAAAACTGACGAGAATAATCTTTTTGCATTAAGATTACTTGCTAGTTCCCATAGTTGTAAATAAATTTAACAGTATTACATATTAGGTTTCCTTGGAAAACTCTTTAATCTGATACATGTATAATGGCAAGCGGCCATGTTGATGTAAACATTTGTTAATGAGTTTCACACTGAATATATTATTCGTCATTTTATTGTGTTAGCGTCATTATGTGACCTCAATTTGTATAAAATCGTCGAATATATACATAGATATACATCAACTAGCACTTATGTCAAGTAATACTAAGAAACACATTAAATGCTAAATAATTAACGTCATTAAGAAAGTGAAATGACCATATGTCATAGAAATGTTGAGTTCGCATGTCTACAATTTCGATTAAGGAGTATATTTATTAATAGATAGAAGAAAATACCCACTTTTATTGTTAGCCAGTTTAAAACATATTAGAATTTATTTTATTCTTTACATTTTTGTGTAGGCAATTTTTTGCTGCATATTTTGAAACTATTATTATTAATATAAAACTACAATCTATATTCAGAGATATATAATTATGAATAAATTTAGACGAAACAGCTAAAAAAGGAAAAATGTTAGTAAAGAAATCAGTTAAAAGAAAAAAGTAAATAAATTTTAAAACACTTTATTAATAAACAAATAGCACCTTTTGGTAACTCGTTTCAGAAATTACGAAAAAATATCAATAAAATATTACTAAAATTAGTTGAGATTAATTTAGCCTTTACTTGTTAAAATAAGTTCAAACGCCAAAACAAAGATGCGTATTAAAAATCTTAGACATATAATTGGATACACGATATAAAATCCACAAGTCCAAAGAATAAGTTACTAGAAGTGTTTATCATACAATTACAGAGTAACACTAAAGACTATATGTCAATATTACATTGTTATATAAACGTATATAAGTAGTCTATGTTTCTTTGGAGCAGAGTGGGCAAGCTAGGGTCCCCATTGGATCCCAGGCTGGCAACATTTTCGGCTGCTGCTTGAACACATTAAGTACATCGGATGGCACAAACTGTTTGTCTACAACCACCTGAAATTTATAAAATTATTTATTAATATGTAATGAAAATGAACGTTTTCGTGTATAAAAAAAAGAAATTCCAATAATGATACAATTATTGAGGAAATACTTGTCAATATTTAATGCAATGTCCACTGATTGTTTCCTAATTTAAAATACCAACAAGGAAAATCATACATATTAGTAATATTAAAGTTTACAGTAAAAATCACATGCAGCTGTAAAATAATATATATGGACTATTTATGATAATCTGTATTGAAGGTGACTTTAACATAAAACATAATAAAGGTAAGGGTAAAAAAAAAAATTATAAAATTGCATGAATTTTAGTGATACTAAGAATTACATATTACATGTTTATTTGCTTTTCTTCAAAAAAAAAAAAAGATATATATGTTTTTACAGTTATTAAATTGACTTAATAAATAACATGAGTTTAAAACATGGGATTTTGTCCATCCAAGTATGGAAAAGTCATTTGTAACAGACTATTTGATATTTTCGTAATTACCTCAAAAACAAATTCCTCAAACCACGACTTTGTCAGCAGTAGATATCCCTTGTCGTATTCTTTATCACCATAGGAATTTTCCACTCGGAATTTCTGAATGTTGCCCTGTTCCTGATTCATAAAAGAATTATTATTGGCTTTATTTAAAATGTATAGTGATAATGTAAAATAATAGGTGCTATATAAATATCAGAAAATTACTAATTAGTCAAAATTGTATTAGTTTGAAGAATAATAGAGCCTATAAATAAATTGATATTTAGAACACAAAGGACAAATAACATATAATGGAAAAACATACTCTCCTCAGTATGAGAGTTCTGACAAGCGAAGTGAACGTTGATAGTAAAATAAATTGAATTTTTTTAATTTATGAATAAAATTTTCTAAACAAATTGAAACAGTAGATTGCAATGAGGATTCAATTTTATAGAGTACAAGAAGACTTGTGCTGATTGATGGGAACATACATACGGATGACTTTAAATTGAATTACAGATTGCACAAATAAATGCAATTTATTATAAATATCGAAAAAATCGATCAAAATGCTCAAAAACGTTAACAAATGAACATATTATACCGTAAATATAGCAACAATTGTGCACTTTGTATATTTTGTTTCATTATCCCTTATATAAGTTATTATAACTATTTTATTTATTTCGGTAATCCAACAGTGCTTATAATAATGATATGATAAAGTATAACTAAACAATACTAGGATCAATACAGGATTACACAGTTAAAGTAAAAGTATAAACATAAACGTAACTTAAGTACTATTTAATAATGGATAATGGATCACTAATCTATTTAGTAAGACTGTTCATTGTGTGTGAGCGAATGTGTATGTGTGTGTGGGTAAGTGTGTATGCATTTGTGTGTTTTAACAATAAATTAAGATGTCACTTGTTTTTTTTTAAAGCCTTTTTAAATTCTGATTTTTTCATATAGAATATGTCTAAGTGAGAAAACAGTTCGTTATAGGTATAGGTAACTATGATTATATTACTAACATCCGTCCCTACAGCTGTAAAGACCATCGCGTGCGTCATACACGAGTCTCCATACAAGAGACGGTCTGCCTTGCAGAGACCAATCTGAACCTCTGTGTTGAATACCAGACGGTAGTCCTGGCTGTGAACAGAATATTTAATACATATAACAATATTCTATTGTGCCTAGTATAATATGACAAACAGCAAGTGGACCTTTAGCTTTGTTATTCGGATTCTTGGATATTTATAAGAATGATTTTAAATACAATTTTTTTGTCATCGGGTATATTTATTATACTATGCAGTAATTATGTAAAATTTCAAGGCAAAAGTGCATAGGTTTTTACTGTGACTATACTTGCATCATGTGGTATAAAAAGTCAGACGCTATCCTGTTCTTGATAAAAACATTGGATTGTAGAGGGGGGCAAACAATATGGCAAAGCAATAAATAATTTAAATAACCAATATTTTAACTGCCTTCCCTTATAAATTACTTGATTATTTATATTTTATATAATAGTGTATGTATGAGAATGAGAAACTTCTTTGTAGCGATATATATAATAAACTTACGCGTCCAAATCTTCAAGACCATTTTTCCTTTCGAATCTCTTACTTACTTCGGAACCGAACCAGACAGCCTCACCACCTTTTATACTCTCCGCCACGACTCTATAATGAAAAAATCATTAATTTATTTATTTACGTGTGAAATAATGTTATTGTTCAATATTTAATAATACGAACTGCATGAGAGTCTCTATGGGTTGATTGTTGTATGCTGTTTCACGTCCTCCTACCACGTTGCCGAGACACTGTAGGGTGTAAAGTGCGCCAAAGGGATTAGACGAACGCGGGTCACTCACCAGACAAACCTGGGTACAGGGTAGAATTATAATACACATAAGGTATAGAGCTAGCTGTTGATCATTCATATAAACTGATTGTATTATAGTTTTGACTAGTACAGTACCAATTAAACAACATAATATACACGACACTGTATTTAAATAGCTGATATGTTTATGAATTAACAATAACAATCATATAATTATACATCCGTATGTACCGTTCAAATTCTAGATTTCATTTTATAAACAACGCAAACACGGAAATTTGATTTGGCGCAGTTAGCCTTATGAAAAAAAATTATTAGTGAATATACTTGAATAATTAAATAAATAAAAAAAAACTCACCTACAATAACTCAAAATTTCATTATGTTTTTAAAATAAATTTGGTACAATTTATTTTCTTTATAAATGACTAAAATGATTAACGCTTTTTGATACTACATTTTTACACAAACTAATAAGTCTAATTGACTTTACTTTTGACAGTAAATATGAGACAAAAGTCAAATGATCTATATACCTTATCATCTACATTGTACAATGGCTTCACATGGTTCTGGTAGAACTCTTGAGGTGTTAGAGGTCCGAAGCTATTGTAAGCCTTCTCCTTGTTGTAGTACTCAAAGGTGAACTTGTCAGGAGGGGTACCTATAACGGAGTGAGCGTAAAAGAACAGCTTCGAGGTATAAATGATTTGCATCACGTCAGAAAGCTAGGACAGCACACAGATTGTGGAATTCAAAGACATAGATATAACAAAATGTAGAATAAAAATTATGCTTTTGAATTTGAAACAAAGCAACATTTTGCGTTTGTTGAACATATAGAGTGTATTAGTAACAAACCTAGGCATGTAGCTACGATGTTGTATATGACGGCTGTCTGTTTGTCGATCGCGTTCTGAATGACCTCTTCAGACACCTTGGAGTCGACCATGTCACGCAACTCCTTAGCATATTCGCGTAACTGTTTAAAAGGAAATGTTTTTAGATAAAATTTTGAAAGAGACTTACTTGATTAGTGTTCTAGTAAAGTAATAATAAATTTAAGAAAATCTATACTATTATTTTATGCACCATATATCAATAATTTAATATATATAAATAATGTACCTTGGTCTTAATAAGTGCGTTCATGTGCAGACTTCTTCTAGAGCTGAATGATTCCGGAAAGCATTTCTTTGGCATCAGACCGTACTTGTTAACGAGATTCACTATCATGTCCCACTGACCGCCGTCGTTTATTGGATCCTGAAACAGTATTATGTAATTAATCAAATTTCTTTTGAACATTTGCAGTAACATAGCCAGCCTGTGAGATATTAGATTTTTTCAAATGATCTCTATGCATAATAAGTCACAAAACGTTAATTCGCTTCAATTCGCAATATAAGGATAGGAAATTATATGGAAAATGAATATTAAAGATGCTTTGCATTAAAATGGTTATTATTTAATTGTGTTCATTTCAATAATGCAAAATAACTTAAAACATTTGAAAATTTTATAAAATCAATTGAATTAATTATTAAAAGAGGTTTTCCTTTATTCATGTATGGCATAGTGAATAAACATTTTCAACTGACTTTTGATATTGTATTGATCATGATTAATTTTGGCTATTTAATGACACAGGTAATTTGTAAACCAATTTTTAATTAAGTCCTTAGATTCCATTATTTAGGCTCAAATGAGGCTTATATTTTATAGTGGATGTTGCAAGCATTAATTAAATTATTATTATAAGTGAATACAAAATATATTTCATATAATGGTAGGTAATATGTGCAATGATTGACAAATGCTTATCAATTTATTGTTTGCACATGCTATATTATAATAAAACAAACTTAATTAAGAATAGCATACACATTCTTTTATGAAATGTATGTAATAAAAAATCTTTGTTCTTTAATATTATAATCGATTGAATTGTATAACCTTTATATAAATAATATTCATATTTAGGTAAACCATCAAAGTTTACATAAACCATCAATTCACAATGGAGTCTAACTTCATAAATAGTGTTGCCTGTTAAAAAATATTTTATTTGTGAAGTAATCAAGTTCTTTCAGTGTTATAAAAAGTAAAGGAAACTTTGTTTATCTTTTAGTATGTACTGTATATTAGCAACAAGTTTTATTAATAAATTATTTAATAAAGTAGCTCATAGCAATGATTAGTATATGAAACACAAATGTATTATGAAAAACATTAATGCTATTGCAGTGATAAGTTTGACTTTATCAGTAATTATTACACATGTGTTATGAGAGATTGAGCAGCTGTTATCAAAGTCAATAACATTTATTACCAGCATATATAGTTTACAAAATGATAGTAGAAAAATAAGTATTATTTACATCAACTGTTTGGAAGATATGTATAAATACTAATTAATAATGTATGTGGAAATGAGACAAGCTGTAAACAGGTATATTTAAATATTAAAGTAATTATATGTTTGCATATAAAGCAACTTGCTAAGCACAAGACATCAAAGAACAAAGAATATTTTATATAAAAAAAATTCCTTATAATGTTGCATATAACATTCATAGGCATACATTAACATATTACATTACAAATATTTGAATTTATATGATGATACCTTAAGCAGAAAGTTGACAAGTCGTCCATCAAGCTTCTCCCCTTGTTTGGCCGTTTTAACAATGTTGTTCAACCAGTAGTGAGATCTCTCAATCTTATCCCAAAAGAACAGGTAACTATAATTTAAATATGCCAGATTAATATGGTTATATGGTCTCAGTTACAATATTTGGTTGTTTTCTTTACAGTGCAAAACTGTATATAATAAATATCAACCAAAACTTAGTAATTTTATATTAATAAAATCTGTATATAAAAAGATTTTAAAATTTTTATACTATTAAATGTGGCTTGTTACATTTTACAAAATAAATTTTCTATTTTCACACAAACAGTAAAGCTGTCTTGTAAAGATTATTGTTATCTGATAAGTATGTATGATATAATAAATATTTGTTGTTTACATTATAGTTACATTATTTGAACTTGTTAGGACCATATTTTTCATAATTGTATAATTTTGTAAACTACTAAAATGCCTTAATTTTTGCTCTACTATATACCAAGGCTTAAGTTTAACTTTTTAGCATGAATGAGTAAGAAAAATGAATATACCTTTGTGAGAATTCAAACTCTTCAATGCCATATTTCTTCATGAATGGCAGTCTTATCACATTTAGAGCAGCAAACAGCCAGCACCGACCAGAATTTTCTTGGTTGGTTACAGGCTTTCCTTCTGACTCTATCTATAAATGTTGACAAACATAAAATTTTTCTATAACACTATTTGAAAAACATGTTTGTCTAATAATTTAGCAGCTCTTAAATAGATGCCAGTAATTATCACCTTAACATTGTAAACATGAAGAGATCTATCAGTCTTTCTTCTGCTAATAGCCACTTCAAATGGATCAAAGCGGGTGCAAACATTTTGAGCTAGTTCATTTTTAGGACAGCCGTAGAAGTCATTTTTTAGCTTTTCTAAAGTTTCAAGAGTCAAAGGTTCTGAAAGAAAAACAACATTTTAAAATCCTTTGTGTTAGATTTTTCTCATCATTTATTTATATATTACTATAGAATAAATTATATTCCATTTCCCTTCTAATAAGTCATAAATAGGACTGTGATACACACTAAACTCTTTATTATTATTATATCAAATAACTTTCTTAGGGGTCTGATATTGATTTTCATGTGACTATACTCTTTAAAAGCTATGACAATACAAACCCTGACTCCCAAAGTCTCCTTCACTTACACTCTCCAGTTTGTATTAAATTAAAACAGATGTTTCATACAAATGAACTCACTTGAGCAACATTTAGTATTCTTGTATCTTAAAAATTTTATATTCACAATTCTATATAAAGGTAGTTTCATAAACACATTCATTTCATGTTGTACCCATTATAATAAAATTAAATATAGTCAATCTTTTAGGTTTTTATCCCCTATATGTTTTACGAAATATTGAACTGACAAATACTGATTGACATGGATATTTTTTTTTTAATTGGAGTCCTTTAACATTTATATACGGTCATACTGTTAATTTAAAACAAAAACAACGTTGCCACGTTCGTAAATACAATAGTAAAGAGGTTGAAAAACAATACAATTAACAAAGGTACTTACTGGAAGACATAGCAGCGGAAGTTATTTTTATTCTAGAAAAACTGTTAGTAAAAATACGTGTTATCAACTTGGGATTTATAATCATTTAATCAAAAACTGAAAATAAATTACCCCAATAAGCCTCAACAGTGCAGTTTATAGCTATCTAGCTATACCTGTAGAGGTTGAAAATTGAAATCTGCTAAGTAATTTGTTAGGGTTGCCAGTTTAGATACATCAGAAATGTTTTATTTAATACTTTATATTTTATTGACAATCCTTAAAAATTGCTATTTATACTTTATACAATTCATATTTGGAACAATTTTACCTACAATTTTATTATGAAATGTATTTAAATGTTATGTAGGTATAGTAAAAGAATGAACTTAAATTAATTAGTAAAAGTACCCCCTCCTTTAAATAAATATTTATAGTCACACATACAAGATTAAATTTTAGTTCTTACTTTTTATATTTTTGATAAGCTTTAGTATTGTCACATCATGTTATAATTTAAGATAAAAGAAACTAATACCTGCATGGTGTCTACAAATAAAATAATGGCGATATTTTTAAAATACATAACTAAGTGTAGTAATTTGGGAATATAAATTTTAGATTAGAGTTAAGGAAAAAAAATCAATATATTTTGTTTTAGCACAGTAGGTAACACCAATACTAAGGGTGAGTTACATAAAGGCTGAATGTATTTCACCCTTCGTCTAAATAGGTAATAAATTTAAGTAACTTTTAATTATTCTGCTGCTATTTAATATAAAAATTAAATAAAAATGGCATTAAAAGCCTACGAAGATGCGTGTATGAGAGCTGAATTATTTGGACAACCTAAACCCGACAGAGATGAGTTTCTGTCAAAACATAAACATTTAGATGTCTCGGAATTTGAAGAAGTGGACATAAAGACCACAGAGGTAATTATTTAATTATTTGCAAAAAATAATTTCATACTTTAAAATATTTTAATTATTATTAAAACTTCGATCGCCAAGTTTGCTAATGTTTTTCTGGCAGGATTTTGTTTTCTAAATCGATTTTTACTATGTAAGGCAAATTTATGTACCGAATGAGTGTGGTATAGTAAAATATCTTTTTTGTGTATTATAAAATAAAAAAATATGATAAACCTGTTCGTACTTAAAAAACAGTACGTAAATCTTTTATGTAACTATAGCTACGTGTGCTGCGGCATAAAAGCGAATTATAATGCAGTTATGTAAGTTTTTAATGAAAAAAACGTAGATTTTATTTCAAAATACTTTTCAAACAATCCGGTATTAAGGGTTATAATTTTTTTTATTTAATACTTGCTTACAAACTTAGAATTAATTGCTTAGATTGAATTATTATAAGTATAATGCGTATTTCTAAGAAAACCATACGATTTTTTTAAAATTTATATTTTGTATATTCTGTTCCAATTAATAAAAAAAAATGATTTTTGACATAGAAAAATTCTGTTTAACGTAGGAAACCATTATGTAATTTAAAATTTGATAATTTTATTATATAAACGTTATTGCTCAGCGAGTTTTAAAAATAAAATATTGTTTCATTAACATGTTTCGTTTCTTGTTCTTTGTTTATATAGTCTTCGCATAGAAAATATTTTAGATTATCTTTCTTGTCTCTTAGAATTTCTGTTGCCATTCTTTTTAATAATTTAGATAGGTATTCACTGTTTTCAAAGAATCTCTCAAGTCTTAACCGTATAATAATAGGTAAATAAATAGACTTTTCACTATGTATAATCAGCCAGATATACGTCTCCGTTAATTTTACCATAATTATTGTATTATGATGCCTATAAAAAAGTTATATTTATATAAACAAATACCTACTATTAATTTACATATACATTTTTGAAGCGTACATCAGTCTCGTAAGTTTTAAAGCATTTATAAAAATGTATGCTAATTAAGTTACAATTTTAAGTGTGTAAAGACTTATAGCACGAAAATAAGGGTACGTGCAATAGATCTTTAAATAATAATAGAAAGAGCTCATGAAGACGTTAAATAATTGTTTAAACTAGGTTAAATCAGATGCACAACGTGTAACACATATCAGTAATATTAAATTTAAATAAAATTTTAGCAATCCATAGTTCAAACCTGGCAAGTACCAATGTGATTTTTCGGAGTCATATGTACTTTCTGA
>DVQO01000346.1:0-18883 GCA_018231785.1 Danaus gilippus | reverse complement strand
TCCTTCACCGTATGTCAGTGGTGTCTAAATACTCTCAGAAAGTACATATGACTCCAAAAATCACATTGGTACTTGCCAGGTTTGACGAGAGGCGGGCCCCTTAACCACTAGGCCACCACTGACTACTATAAAATATATATATATACCTATGTTATAAGTAATAAAACACTTTATATGTCTTATCGTATAAAAAGTGTATATTAAGTTTTATATTTATATTTATAATTTCCCATGACAAAATATATGAAGTAGGTATTTTATTAATAATTTTACCGTTCTTTTTCCCCGTCTAGCGAAGGTTGTCATTCTATCATATTTATTTCCGACTCTTGCTAAGCGGAACAGTCAGGCAGTAGTCGCCATTCCACTCCGATATGATATGACTTTAACAACCGGCCGATATTTCTTTCACCAACAAACTTATACAACGTGAATCGATGTTTATATCTCTCGTGTCTAAACATATGTTCAATATGAGATTTTTATCTAAACGGAATGCAAATTTCACTGCAATGAATGTCTTTTATCTCATTTATAAGAATTAATAACTAATTGCTCATCAATGATAGTAAATGCTTAAATTAACTTTAACGTGTGATCATTCGTAGCCGAGGCTATATTAGTTCTAAAATCGTGTCCACGTCGACGGGGGACCACAGTGGGGAGCATAACAGGTAAAATTATTACGTGTAACATTTTATATGCATTCCTAATATAATTGTTTATTCTATTGACATTATAGCTCAACATTTTATAATCAATACTAATTGGTTAAAATTATTCGACGAGATTTATCTTGTAGTTGCCGTTACAATACATCTTTCACGTAATCTCGTTAATGTTTATAGATAAAAATGAATGATATTTTTTATTAACTGTAATTCCAATCATGTGTATAAAGGTTTTGTTTGCAGTGAAAGTTTCATTATACGAATGTATAAAATCGTGATGGCCAGAACATAACACGATAAAACGATTCACAATACGTCGGTCACACGTGATAACAATATAGCAATCAAAGATCTTATTACATACGCCGAATGATATTTACACTCAGGTGGATTACATAATATTAAATAGTTATGGTGTGGTAAGAATATGAAAGTAAAAGTATGTGAGATCCGCACTCTGATGTTATTTGATTCAATTTATTTAAATAGAATAGAGATTGTTGTTATTTAAAAAGAAATTTATCACATTAATAGAACTTTTTAGAAAATTCGTATATATAAAGTGCATAATAATGTAATTTCATCTGATGTAGTCGATATAACCCAGACTTAGAAAAAACCTAGTAGGTACTTATACATATTATCATGTGCATATTTGACTCTTATTACTAGTTATCAATATAAAAACAAACAATAAAAGCAAAATAATCTTACGAAGGAAATAAATATATAATTTACAGAGTAATGACATAAAGATGGAAATTTTGTTCTAAAACTGTAAATTTTTCAATGACGTTTGATTGTTATAAAACGATGCAAAAGCGTTACCCTCCTACAAGCCAGTAATTTAGATTCTTGACCATAGTCTTAGCAGTTGTTGTGTAATGTAAGTAATTAATAAAACATTTAAAATAAAAACGAAACTACTTGATAAGGCTTTGTCATAACATTATAAATAATTTATATAACACAAAAAAGAGGAACTAAAGAATTCTAGATAATGGAATGCGAGCTGCTTTGTAATTAATTCATAATTCACTATGTACTTGTAGAAATATTTAGTATTTGATATTGAATCCAAAAAAAAAGCACACTTTTAGTGTGACAGCAAAAAATTCAACATAGCCAAAAGTAGATGCTTAAAATAAATCAAACCCAACGAAATAAAGACTTTTATGACTAAAATTAATGGCGTTCATCGTTTTATCACATGTGTGATTACGATTTATAAGTCCTGATTGGATCTCTCCAGTAACACTGATTGATTGTTAAACGTTAACAGCAACAGCATTTTCTGTTTGTAAAAACTACTGGTTTTATAAACTCGAATAAAATGTGTTATGAGAAACTTCTATTCATTCATTCATTCAGTCTTCAGCTAAAACACGTTTACTGGACATATATATTTTTTTCTCTTACACAATATGAGACTTATCTGCATTAAATAATCTTCGCTATATTAAAAAAAATTCAAGCAAACATCTGCGGACTAGTTAGCGAATAAATTCATATAGTTTTATTTTTATTATATTAATGGTCTCGTGATACACATACATTTCATGTGACCTAATTAAATTAACAAAGCCAAGAAAAGGTGCATTAAAATAATTAATTCTTATTTCTTAACTATACATTAACCACTTCAAAAATGTTAATGAACAATTAAATGGAATATTTACGTTTGAGGCAAAAGTTAGAGGCATTCCATTCTTGGTAATGATCGCCATACTATTTGGAAGCTCGTCATAAAAAAGACGGTAAATATAAACAAGGCAACAGCACTATTTACATCATTAATAGTAAATCCCTTATTATAATATAAAACATTTTATTTGTTAATTACAAGTGTAACGTAACTGTCTAAATAATGATGGGCGGGGATATAAGTTTTATTTTGTGTTGTTTTAACGGAAACGTAGAAAAAATATAATTACATATGAGAATAGGCACTGTAATTGGAACGAAGCAGACGTTAGACATGTCAAATATAATGACTATTTATTTATTTTATTTTATTTTTTATATGATAGACAATTAGGAAGAAGAAAATGTATATTAATAAAGCAAGTGTATAAGTTTCTACTAAAAGTTTTTTGCCTTTGATGAATACAAAGCTTCTGTAAAATGAGATTTTTTAACAAAATATTTAAGACCTGTTTAATATGCTAATAACTAAATGTCTGAGATATAGATATAAATATCCTAATAGTCTCATAAACCAGTTAATACAATATCCTCATTAAATTAAATTTTATAATGTTCTTGATAATCCAGTCTTAAAACGTCTCGTATAGTGTCTACGCTTGTCCTAACAACTTATTATAATCATTTACAAAGGATGCCTTCGAGAGCTAATGAGCTCACCTTGTAGAATAATGTGGCAGTTACAATACAAGCACTGCATTTTAAATATGCAAGTAGCGTCGCATATAAATCGACGTATTGATTCTTTAATTATGTAATGCTTTCATTCATTTACATGTTTATTACTCTTTACTTTATATACGTGTGAGAAAACCAGAATTCAAAAGGCACTAACTTATGTTATGGTAAGCAACTAATAAGTTACAAACTTTAATATTAAAGTTACTAAAAACTAGTAAATCCTTAGCCCCTATCTTACGCTTCATCTATTCTTAACGCAACTCGATTTCTATGAACGCCTAATTGTGGTAAATCCGCTTCAAATAGCTAACCTATATAGAAACTCCTTTTACACATGAAGGACTCACAAAAAGCCACATCCTCATGAATGTTACTGTGATTCGACAAACCGCCTAAACAACTAATCACGTAGTTCGCTCAACAAACAACGGCGCTACAAAGGAGTTTTATGTTTTTTTACCATAGACATATGTTGTCATATTTCTCTAGCCTTATTATAATCAGTGTCAGGTAAACGTATGTTTTCTTTTGTTCGTGTTTTTTTTCGGAAATACAAATAAATTTAAAATTCGATTGCTACCTGGCCAGTGAAGATTTTCGGAATATTGGTTTGAAAAAAAATCGATGCTCGCCGCAAACATTGTTTTTATGTTCTAGCAAGAATATTAAGGAGCGGTAAACATTTTTGAACAATTTATATTTTATGTGGTACTGCATTGTTTTGATATTGCTGATAAGTATATGTCACATTGCTTAAATATTTATGGCAACCCATTGTGTTATTTGGAGTGAAATTATTTAGTTTAAATATGAAAATTTTAGTAGAGGTAAATTTAGATTAACACCAACCAATAAATTTTGGAACAACACCTGCAGTAAAGCAAACTAAACCGCACAATTAATTTATTTTATTAGCGGCTGCGTTTTATTGTGAATGTCAAATTAAATTTAGGTTATATGAAAATATTTTCCTACACGTTTTGTTTTTATGATAAAATATGTAAATATTTACATTACGTATATTTATTAGGTTAAATTGAATTTTTGTGTTCGTCACCTCTGTACTCATGTCTTCCGTTATGTCATGTTAAAAAATACGCATCAAGTTGTTGGGTGTTTCACGAAAAATATATATTTTTATGTTCATTGATGCTTTTCTTTAATAATTCTGTCTATGCTATCATCTTTATCAGCAATGGTTACAATAGTCAAATAGTAATCGTAAATCATGTAAAATAAAAGGACAGCCAGGTTGAAGACGTCACATGGTGATCATTACGATCTTTGTTTTTTTCTTTCTTCAAACATTGGTTCATTTCGTTGTTTTAAAATTAATAATACTAAAAAGGGCTCGTTTTTGTAACAACATTTTTTACAACCAAAATTAGATATTATTAATAGGTTACATTTTATTTAATAAAAATTATATATTTAGGACTTTGGATAAAAGTACTTTTACAGCGATATTTCCTATATGAACATTACAATGATATTGCTTTGTGTGGTTGTTTAATTTTTTGGTGTTCAAAAATCATAAAAATATACTTCATAACTTAATAAAAAAATTGAAGAAAAAAAAAAAAACTTGAAAATTTCATATATTCAAAAAAATCTAATCCACCAGTTTCCTGTAAAACAATTTCGTAAAGCAACAATAACACCGCAATCCGAATTAAGATAATAATTAGATTAAAATATTTAATACAAAAATGCTATAAGTTGAAATGGGAAAATATTTAAGCATAATTGCGATGGAAGTTAATGGAATAATTATAATTATAAGAGTTCCAATGGAGCCGGCGGCCACCCGCTGACTTGTTTCGGCGATTGTAGAGCCTAAAAAAGCAATTAAAAATCCACCAGCTGAAGATTGGCTCGGATTGCGAGGGAATCCGTACACTTAATAACAATAAATGTGAAGCGTTTGAAGTTCACATATAGAAATAAATTAACGCGATGTTATAACAACGCCCGCATTCTCTTTAAAATAAATACATAATAAAAAAAACTGTAGACTTATATAACTTAAAAAATATATTAAAATATATTGGTGCAAAAAAATTTTTTCATAGCTTTGTACTTGGTATTTTTGTACCGAGCCCGAATGTTACGTAAAAAAATCGTGAGAGAAATACATTTTCATAAGGTGTAAGCTTCCGATAAGCTTCTTATTTTTCGTAATGTAATTGAGATTGGCAGATTTAAGACAGAGTGTGAAAGTAATATAATTGAAAGTGAATTCGTGAGATAAAAATGTGAAACGTAATACGTCTGAGAATTAATAATATAATTCAAATATCAGTGGCAAATGAAAGCAATCACTTTATATTTTAGTTGTGTCTAATAATTGTTTTTCTTACAAAAAACTCTCATGTACTTAGTAAAATCGTAAATATTCTTATATGTAAGATATTTATGTACTTAACAAAATCCGAACTAACTTCCTTTGACATTTCTCTTCGAAACTACTTTTCAGTTAAAGTTGGAAGCGTTTTCGTGCTCGAGGCATCATTTGTAGTTTTTTAAACTTTTAAAAACATCCAAGCTTATGTTCCAGTATTTAAATTTGCTTTGTTTTTATTTGTTTCAGTTCGAAACTTGAAAGCGGATAGAAAGATTTTATTTTCTATTAACAGTTCGGCATAAGGTATGTGAAAATGAATAAGCCAGTTGCTATTAAACTGTTAGCCGTATTTAGTGATAATATTTTAAACACTAGTTGACGATACACTTGGTCTAACGCTTCTCACCCTTTTCAGTTCATTTTGGTTTATTATTTATTGGAATTGTCAATAAATGGAAGATTTTAATGCGGAAGCTAAATTGAATTTTAATATGTAAACAACAATATGTATACTTTATTTATATGTTTAATTTCAATTTAACCGTCTATTATTTTGTTTTAAATGTTATAATGGAGGATTTTTACCATGTAGTATAAAATTTAAACAAGTTGGCTCTTCACCATTCATTTTCAATTATTTATATCAAAATAGTTTTACTTTTATTTTATTTTGAACATTTTCTACTGGTGTGATTTCAGCGAATTTCAATAATATTGGTTATAAAGGAAAAAATCTAGTGTATTAAATTTTAAATTTAAATTTTGTTATTAATAGTTTTATTTCTGAATGCCGCATTGGATTCTATTTGTGAATACAAACACGCTTTTTGAAAATTAATGATCAAAGTTCAACCCACAGCTTAGAGGCTATTTCCAAAGATATTTCTAATAAATCAATATTAAACTTAGAGAACTTTGTAAGAAATTTTGGAATTGATATCAACTTTTAATGCCTTAGGTTATAATTATTCACAAAAATAATGTTGACTATTAAAAATTTACGTGACTCTTACTCATTAAATATTCTTTTACTTTTCAATTTAATTCGTCTAGTTAGGTAAATGAATTAACTACCTATATTTATATAATATTATAATTTTAAAGGACTTTGAAATAGAAAACAGTTTCTGATTATAATTTTTTGCTTTTGAAATATTTTGTTATGTTATCTAAGTATATATCTATAATCTATTTATTCAATAAGCTTTGTGAGAGTATATTATACAAACATAATACTTTCATCCATCTACATATTAACTCTTAAATATTTTTCACGTCAAATATATCAAGCACGTCTAATAGTAATGTTGAATGATAATAATAGGCTTTATTCGGTTTAATACAATAAGTAGGAAACTATTTCCCATGCTTAACTCTAGCAAATAATTGTTAGGACACACGCCTAGTGCATAAAATCTTTAAAATACCATGCAAATATCTTAAGAAATAGACGACTTTGGTCGACATAGTTGTGTTAAGTAATCGACGTTTTAACGATAGCGTGGTGTAACTTCTAGTGAATATATTTAGTAGTAGAGGCACGGGCGTAAGTAGATTTACATGTTTCGTGCACGTGACCTTATTTTCAAATTTTACTTCGTCTCCAGATTGCGTTGCATGAGGCTCGGGAGTGAATTCTCGAAAATGTATTGGACTATTGAAAATATAGATAACACATTCAATTAATAGTATATTAATTGCCTCATTATACCAATTTCAAAGAATTAATTTGTCTTGTATAAAGCGTTGTTATATTTATATTAATAAATAAAAAAATATGAAATTACATTTTGTGACTTCTTCTGTTGCTATATATTTAGACAATTAATTGTTGTGAATTTTAAATTATTGTGGTTTTTTGCAATTGATATTATCGTGTGAAAATATTTTTATTGCCCTTTTTGTGAAGAATATTCTAGAATATTTTTTACAAATACGAATAATAAATATTCGCATATTTTGTGATATGACATATTTTTTATTTAATTATTACGATTTTGTATACATCATAATGGCTACGTCAGTAAAAATGATTCTAATAAAGATTCTTATACGATCCCAACGCTGACATCGAATCTACTGTGTCGATTTTGACAGTGAATCAATTTGAAAGGCATCGGGATACCGATATAAGAAACTTGTGGGTAAAACCGCCATTGTTTTATATATCTTATTAGTGGATCTTAAAGATGAGAATGGCTTGTAACAGAATCATTAACAGTTTGCTTTCGGCATCAGAAACTTTGTCAATCGGAATGTAACAAATATCGATCGTATAGAGGATAGCAATGTTGTTGAATCGATACAGACTCGACATTCGACGATTACGCGATTGAATTGTGCACGTGTGACTATTTCTCGACTGGTAGTATTCATCTTAGACGGTGTGAAGACTAACTTCCTATAATAGAATTCATATTAATTACCCATATTGAGAACAACCGTCCTTACACCTCCTTGAACTACTAATTTCATTGCATTTTTCCTTTTTTTATGTATATTCTATTTTTTTTTAATAACGTCCATAAAGAAATATCATAAACAATGTCCAAAATAAATAAATGCCAAATTACTCAATTACCTTAAAGTAAAGCAACACCGCAATCAGCATTTCAATCCTTTTAAATTACTCCCCAGATCTGATAAACTTCAATTTAAGCATAAACACATTTAAACCACTCATGTTAATACACATTGTATTTACTCAACAATATCTTTAAATCGCGGCAATGTTCGATGCGTATCTTTGTATCTTTGTTGCTGTCGAATTATTGGATCATTCGGTTGAGAGCATTACGTATTCACATTGGGTAGCGGATATAACTTGTCCGTAATGCAATTATTGATGCGAGCATTTTGTTCATCAACGGATGGATTAAAATTTATGTCATTTATAACTTTAAAGGGGTTTATGTACTTATAATCTTATTCACTTTAATTTTTGATCTATACAATCATATGCATGTTAAAAATAATATATTTTTAAAACAAATATCTATATTGCTTCTTTCTATCATACTACGTGAAACAGTTAAATACATAACAAACGCTCTTTAAATGATCACACCGTTAGGTGTTGCACAAAGTTGTTACGTGCAAAGATTTTTTCAACTAAATGTTCTTAGTAAGATATCAAACGCTCACGGTTAATGAGCGGGGGTATCGTCATTAGATAAATATGTTCAAGAGACGGTACACCTCAATTATACTGCTTATTACAGTGTGGGTGTGCATACAATACAGCAATCCATAAAACCTCAGACTGTGTAATAACATCAAATATAATGGACGTCAAAACATCACAACAACAAAAAGCTAGCCACGTTTTGTACGTGTCCCAACATGAGGATTACGAGTATTTTATTATAAATAATATATTATACAATAATTAAGGTGTTATTGCACACGGTTTGATGAAAAAACCTCTCAATACCAATAAGTACAATGTACATCGACTCCGTTTCAATGATGGTTATAAAAAAATAAGATGATTGATGGTCTAGAATTTTTAGTTGAAAGTGGAAAATTCAAAGAGATGAAAGACTAAAATCAGTAAACACGACTTCAACTATGTATCTTTAATCTAAATCTGTTAACTCATTACTAGGATCGCATATTTAAATAGACTCGCCATTGGCGAAATACCTAATTAGCCTTTTTCGTACCGTTGATATCTCGTTAAAAATACCTTGGAAACAGCTACCTGACATTCGGAATATTTTCTGCAATTCTGTTACCAAAAGTGTACACAATTATACTATGCAAATACGTTCAATGCCGTTAAATTTATTTACTGTAAATTGTAACTTGTGCAATCAGTTTTCGGTCACATATGCATGTTGTTCAGTTATTTACATTTTATATTCCTTGTTATGGTTTCAAAATTACCTCACTAACGTTCTGTAGTAATACACAGTTACATAGATGATATAACATTACACAATTTGATCGTTACTAAAATTGACCTTTGAAAGAGTTGAACTCTACAATAAAAATCAACTATCTGCCGAACAAGGATACCGTAATCAAGTATAAATAAAATATTTTTTCATATAATGCGGTATCAAAATGTAGTTGTTTACAATAACTATCTATTCGATGAGCAATGTACGTTGAAGAATCATAAAATCATATATGATAGAATGATACTTCGTAACTGATTGTTTGGACATTTTGACAGCTGACCACTCTCATTACGACTGTTGTCGTGAAAGGCATCACCCACCTATATGCAAGGCTAATTGAATACAAAAGAAATGATAACTATGGAATGAGCTTTGACGTATTGTGTAATAATGAGGTTAAGCAGGTTTAATACAGGCGATACAGAAAAAAACTCAAATCATCTTAGGCTTTTTAGTCGGATATTCTGTTTTAGTCATAGAGGGTTAAATATTTAAAACTAAAAAGGGACTTTGCAAGTTGCAACTACACCAGTCAAGTCAACGATCTTCTTCAAGTCGAACTTAGGCGTGTGGTGTGTATATAGCGAAGTTTAACTTAGTAGATTGCTAGTCCCAGCGTCCTTACATGTGACAAAGCGGTAGTCAGGAAGCCTGAGGCTGCAAGACCGTGTCTTACAGTTAATGACGTCATTAAATATGAACTGAACCCTGCTTGGCTCTATTGTGCATTGATATTACACCTTTGCCTTGAATATTCTTGCTTCGAGATCATTGCCCTCAAGTGTAAATGACTCGGTAACGCTACATTCCATTGGATGACATCTAAAAATAATTTTAAATAAAATATTAATATAAAATGTATTCAAATATAAATTACAAAATTTTAATTCTAGATCAATATTAAACATTCCAAGAACATTGTTCCCGGTGTATTAAAACGTTGCTAGATCTGATAAAATAATACAATGCTTCCAACAACTACACGGCTTGTTAGAACTGCATGTATGAAGAAATATACCATATAAATGGTGAATTACTGGCTTCTTATTATCATGATGCAGTAGCCGTATTCGGTCATTGAATAATATAAATATTAACAAACGTATGGGAGTAGACACATTTTGGGACAGCTATAGATAATATTTTACCATTTTATTGACTTGATATCCATCTAAATCGTTTCGAAATTGCGTATGAAAATCAAACGGGTTTCAATTTTGACTTTAAACTGTTTCGCATGAATATATAAATTTCAATTTGCTTTCAAAGTAATTGCCAAAGTAAATATATTATGTATGAATATTCGTCATAGACATGAACTCATATATTTTTTTATTAAAAAGTCATACTAAAAAATATTTTAATAAATTTCTATTGATATGAATGCTATCTTTTATTAATGGTATTCTTTTATCTATTTTACTTCTTCATGAAGTAAATTAACTCGATCTTCGATAATTTCAGTTTTAAGTCTGAATTTTTAAGTACTCAAATATATGTACATACGTGTCTAAAAAAAGTGTAACGAAATAACGAATTCGTGATAAAGTCCGTGATTTAGTCGTAAATATAAACGAATAAACATACAGACATGAATTCCTATCCTATTAACGTACTTAGAGCTTCTATTTACTGATACCCACAACTAAATGTAACTCGTATTTTAGTAACAATATGTGAGACAAATGGTTTAGTTATTTACAGCATACAAATTTAACCTTTCTGTTATATAATTTAGATTCTAATGTACTCTGTTCTATTTTTCAACAGCATGTTGCGATGGGTATAATAGTTTGATAAGATATGAGTAATGAGACAATGGTTAGTTTTTGAGTTCGGTGCACTGTTTAAATCTTATCGCTTCCTCTTTAAAACTTAGTTTATTGTGTGGAGATTAGGCTGTGATTCATTAGCTTTGGCTGGGTTACGTGAATTTTTAAAACGATAACATGTCAACATAATGAGTAAGTGTCAACATTTTTAACGCCCACACTGAACAATTTAATTGATATGATTATATATATTCCAGTTAGCTGCTTCAAGTACGTTTGTATTTTTTATGTGAAAGGTGGCAAGCGAGCAGTCAGCCGACGGCCTACTCTATGTTCAGAAGTTACCGTCGCCCATTGACTTCCGCAACATCGCCGTTAATGGTGTCAATCTTAGTTTTTGAGGAAAGGGAGGAGTGGGAATAAGAAAATGGCATGAATGGGTGGGAACAAGGAAAGGGCAACCGAGTCTCTTACTCATCGGACGACACGAAGTCATTAATGGCTAATTCACTCCGATCTTCTGTGAGAAGGTGGTAAATAGCCGGTCGAGCCAGCCTATGTTCGAGCTGTAGTTACTTGACTACAGCTAGGCTCTACTACCTATAAATATGCTCACCAAAATGTTATAATTTCATAAAATAATATTATTCTAACGTTTGGTTTTTGATAGTAATTTGATATTAATGTTATTATACTCAAGTTTTAAGGGCTCCCATGGTTTATTTTGTAGTTGAAAAATTAACATACCTGTCAACGTGCATTTTAATTTCATTTATGTTTATATTTATATGCAATGTTGTGCAAGTAGTCTTTGGAAGTCATATTAAAAGATAATCAACGACCTGAATATTATAAAGTCCATTAAGATCCACTTCTCGAGTATTTGCAAAGATAATATGTCAAATTCCAAAGGAATCTGCGGCATGCTTCTAATAAGCAATCTTAGTTGTACGGTACGCTCATCTTAACTCGTATCAGATGTAAAGGTAAATTTAACACTTAGATAATTTATGTTCTAGTCGACTATGTTGGCAGTAATGGTAATGTCCCACGTCACTGTAATTTATAGTTTAATTTCGGTTATAGAGCACAAGGAAATATTTCTTTTATATAGTCATTAAAAGCTTGATGATCATTATCATCGTTAAAGTCATTCATTACTCTGTACATTTATATACGGTTATGGTCTACCGAATTGAAGTCGATGTCAGAATAATTGTTTACTACTAGAATAATATCCCTACGATTTCGTTGAATTACACTTGTGATGTCTAAGGTATTCTTATATAAAATTCCACAACGTTATTATAAGACATCTTTTCTTTCACTTGAAGTCAATGGAAATTGATGACATACCAATAATACCATAACGAATGACAGCATGACGGTTTTCTTTACGTTTATCGATATACCAACATCACAATAATACTTTCAAGTATTGCACATTTTATTATTTCTGCTGCATCACATCTCATCATCCGCATGTGATGTGTTATGTCAATTTAGGCGATAATATTTCTTATTTCTTAGTATTAAAGAGCTATGATAGTATCAGTGAGCGCAAAGTTCCGTTTGTATGTTATGTATAATTTGTTGTTTGTACAGTCATCGTGTAGAATTATTGGCGAGGTATTCAAGTACTTCACTCGTATCTTCGAGTTAAGCGTCAATACAAATTGGGATGATTGGCCCTGATCTAACTGTCAATCTTACGCACGCACAATAGAAACTAATGATACTTTTTGTAACTCTGCACTTTTTGTGGACGTCAAAATACTTTATGTATGTTATTAATAATAATTATAATTTTGTATTCACATTTTTTGATTTTTATAATCAACAAGACTGATCACATTGCCTTGTGTTTGATTAGTTGAGTACCTGTTTTTAAGTTCGGTGTTTAAAAGAAATATTTTACACGTCGGCATTTGTGATATTTTAATTTTGTTTTACATTACTACAATTAAAGTCATAATTTAACATTAAAGGGATGTGTCCTAATGGTTTGATATATCAGTGCTATTTGCTTATAATTACAAGAGTCTAAGAAAAACATATTATAGACTCAACCTCTAACCTATAACCAGACTTGTAATCAAGCAGTGTTTATCAATTTATGTCTATTTGATTAATGATTCAATAGCTTAATACATTTTGATTGGTTGTTGAATGGGGCTTCACTCACCACGGATACGCATTGTGTGGGAAACTTAACCGGTCAATTATCCAATTTTCGTCGTCGTTCATGCGGTCGATCACACATAAAGCATGCGAATCTAATAGAATATTTCGTGACGTTATAAATTAGGTATTTACCAGACCTACAATTCACAATGACACTACATCGTCAATCATATAACTTAAACGCTTCGAGTGTTTCACATAATGGTGGTCCTCTAAAACACTCGAGAGGATAGCGTCAGTGAAAATTATGATTAATATCTGGTGGAGTAACGGTGTGTTATTGGGTGCACGTTTCGTATCAGTATTAGAGAGCTTCATACCGTGGCCTCGGATGTCCGTGCCTATTTCAACGCGCGTCATTTGCCAGCCGGACCGGTCGCTACTGCTCGCATTCATAACTTTTCAATAAGCTCGCTATATCACATTGCTGACAACTGCGCTTATGGTTTCTAAGATAAGATCGTATTGTGAGCCATTAGCCAATGTGATTGACGTTGTTAGTTTCTTGTCAGTAATTTTGTTTGAAATTCACTTAGGTTTTTGTTGTATCAATGTGCCTCTCTCGTTTATTAAGAACGAGATATTCAAACATGATAAATTTGGTGGTCAATAATCAAGTATTTCATTGTACATAATTATTACAATTATCAATAAACATGTAATGGGTTGAAAGGAAAAAATATTGATATGTTCAACGTCAATGATAGCCGCGCCTAAGAGTTTGGTTCACAAACTGTTATTAAATATATTATTGGGCAATGGCAAGTGAGCGTTGAGTTATAAAACAATAAGTAGGGCTAAGTTGTTACTGATATTGATAAGTATATCGAAAGTGTAGGGAGTGGTTATTCAAGCGATATCAAAAGTAAGATTGAACACTTCTAAATCTTGACTTTAGTTTTGTCAGGTAATACAAAAAAGACGTATGTACATATGTTTTAATTCTAAGGTAATAACTTGTACATTCATTTTACATAACTGACAATAATTTTATTTTTACATGACACACCATAAAGAATAATTTAATGTTTAATAAAAAGTAGTTGTTTCTATTTTGGGAACTTCAATGCTTTATATACATAAAGCTATACATTAAGTGGCTTTATATTCACAAAAACTAAAGGAAATTGATATTCTATTAACATTTTATATTGAATAAATTTATTCCATATTCCGAACGATACGAACGCTGTTATTTTTGACTATATTTGAGAGCGCTGACTAAACTTTGGTTTAACTGAAACAATGAGATAACACAGTATCCCTAATCTGTTAGCGGCGAAACTCGCTAAATCTATGAAATGTGCAAAATAAATTCATTTCATTTATCGATACTGGTTACGTATCATCAATGGTTAGTTATTGTTGATTTGAAGAAAAATAAAAAAATTGCAGAACGATGTTGCACATTTATATATAAATTGATATAATAATAAAAAATTCACCGTTTTCAATTATGTATAATTTTTAAGTTTATTAAATGTCATTTAGACTGTCGTGAATTTTGTAAACTTTAAAATATTAAATGCTTGCTTAAAGAAAATAACATCTTTTACAGTTTCAAAGTTTCTGTTGTCGTTTTGGGCTCCATCAGTTTCATTATTTTACGGGTGTAAAATGCTTTATTACGAATCAGATTTTAGATTGCTCCGACCAAACATTATTTTAAGTTAATTCGAGTGATATGGCATTTTTATATCGGATTCCTTTAAAGTTTTTATAATCTACATTTATTTATTTTGATATCATATAAAGGTTATTAAGAGTGTTTTGATTGCCATTTGATTGGTGCTATCAATAGCGTTACTAATCCTGCAATATATCATCAAACCAAATCACTTAATTTCTAGAGTAATCAAGAAAACTCAGAGTCTATAATAATTCATTACTTACAATTCCCACTAAACCGGTCTTGCCCTTTACGACCGAAAGAAATTTTGTATTCGTAAATTATTTTTATAGTTTCTGCTATCTTGTACTTATTATTGAAATATATATTCAAATTAATCTGTTAATGAAATTGCAATAATAGAAGATATGATAAGTCAGATGTAAATTAGATTCCTAGAAACCATGAATGGAAGAAGCAGTGGGCAAGCGACACTGGTTCTAAGAAGGTTATTATTATTTTTTGTTTTGCTGAACTGTTTTGATCGTTACATTGTTTATTCAAGATTTTGATTATAGGGGCTCTAATTTACCACATGTTGCTATGGTTCTATAAAAAATAATACCCACATTATTTCACGTAATTTGAACGAAGTTATGACGAAAGGCTGGTGTGCTTAAAAGCAATTCCTCTCGTGCCGTTATTAAATGGGGATTTTTTTTTCTCAAGTTAACGAGGTTTAGGCCAAAGTTTTATTATAGGTTTTTGTAATAGTACAAAATACAGAATGAAATATTACAAATATATGTTTTGTGATTATTTGAATTTGATATTGTCAAAATTTTAAATTATTTCTTTACATTAAGTTGTTACGTAAGACAGAAATAAAAACAAAAAAAAAATTAAAACAATGTTAGCTGTTTACTGAAGTAGCTACCAACAACGAGGTAGTAAAAATTGCCTGTCATTCATAAACCTATATGTTTATAACCCCTTGAGTCAAACCTTATTTATTTGACTTGAAGTAATGTGTATTTTCAAAAGTCCATTATATTTTATTTTAGAAGTTGTAAAGGTTGAATTTTTCGGCAATGACAAAGTATCATCTTAGTTCGGTCGTACAATTTTAAAACCTGTCCAATGATTCGTAAAAATGTCGCAGTGAAATCGTTTTTAAAATGTATATACATATAAAAAAGCAATTTGAAAATGTTTAGATAGCGGACCTAAAATCTATAAGTTTTAAAAGACAGCTAGAGACTACAAATTTATTTCCAAAAATTTAATACCATGTTAGGTTGAGACAAGCGTTGCATTTTCGTCGTATATTGTTGAAGTCATTAAATGTAAATCGTGTAGTCGTGATGATTGGTAGACAGATAATGACGAGGCATGTTTTGCAATACAGAATATGGTATGATAATTGTGTTGAAGCCCAGCAGTGGACGTGTGGGCGCAGCACCTGCTCGCGTGCCTTTCCCAGTAACAAGATCGAGAAGATAGTTGACTAGATTTAATATTTCATAAACGTGATCTTTTAGAAGCACGCTCCCATGAATTTCAAGCTTTATACCATTTTTATGCTCGTGGATAGGTTACGATGTTTGTTGTGGTGATGTAAATTAGTCTTAAAGAAGTCAACGTCCTCTGATACTTTACCTTTGTTCTCGCTCAAGTTTAGTTATAATATATAAAAGTGAAAAAAATCTTTGGTAGTGAGCGAAACTGTTTTATACTCCTGTAAAGAAAACGAAACTTAGCTGTATCAACATCAATAATCCATTTTGCGCTTTATTAGTGGATGTAATAATGTGTCTCTGTCAGGTTAAGATACCTTTTAATGAAGGGTTTCGGAATGGGATAACAGATGTTTCGCCACAAATCGTGCATCGTGGCCACTAATCAATGTGGTTATTGCTTTACCTTCATTTAGCTTTCGGATACCTTCGCGTATTATACCGTGTAACTATGAAATATTTCTTAATTACCTCCAACTATTTTAATAGTTTTATTGCAATCTCCATACCAGGTGAAAGTCTTTTTGAATCAAGTGTTTATTGTAAATTTGATGATAAAGGTTAGAGGTTATAAATGCATGTCTTTCTGTTATTCTATTATATCAAAAAGTGATAGACATTAATCTTTCAGACAGGAAACGACTGTTAGAAATCTATGAACAAATTAATTGTTATAAATGATTTACAAACATCCGCCCATTCTTTGCTTGATTGCAGCTGTATCTTTTGCTATTATAAGTTAAGGCTACGCTCGCATTTAGTATCATTATTCAGATGTCCTTAAATCAGACATTGTCGTTGAATATCTTGCTCTATATGTGCTAATTAAAGGAACATTCCCCTACACAATGATCGTGGCTGTCTTCTTATTAACATGAAAGCACAAGGGATACAAGCCTTTCTTTCCAGCCATTGACTGACTACCAATACCATGTACTAAATGTAAACTTAACTTTTCAATGTGCATATTTTGTGCACCGCGTTTCTTACTTCTGTTTATAATTATTTCGATATTCCTTAGTACTTTGATGTACACTACTCGTAAAGCAACAGATACGTATAAGTTCTCTAAGCAAACCCAGCATTGGCAGAGGTAGTACTCGTAAGTAATCGCGTATTACTAAAAAATTGTTAGTTGGGTTGTTTCAATGATTGCGTCCGTGCGATAATCGCGATCACAGGCCTCTGACATTTCTTTTCTTTTATCGCGTACTGTTGTAAGATAAAACCGCAATAAATAATGCTGCAAGCTTGCTGTATGTGCATTCAGTTGCACTTTTCATTTGTATTATTCGCGTAATTATGACCGAGACGATGTCTACTTTTTATTTATTGAAAATCGATTGGTTGCAAGGATACGCATTTCTGCAATTAAAATAAATAATATAATGATTTACAGTCTCCCATTTACAGCTCTGACTAAATTTGTTTTATTTACGTAACGCCGACTTTTACATCCGACTCCTGCTATCGTATATTGACAGTTATGTAAGATATCTAAATTGTCCGTTGTCAAAGCCATATCAGTGGCATTTTTTTCCAAGAAACTTATTCCCAACTCTATACACGTCCCGCGTTTCCTTCGGGATATATTACAGATAGATAGACTATAACTGTATTTACCTCCAAACTAGCGTTATTGTATTTTTATGTCATATTTGTATGCGGATTGTGTTCGCACGACATCTGTGTAGTCGAAAGTTTTAAATAGGGGAGATGCTACTTTCGGGGGTTTTCTTACTCACATCTAGATTTTTTGCTAAACTTTCTCATTTGAGATGCACTTCAAATACCTTTACAATTCCAAACTTGTAAAAAGAAAATACGATAACATATATTAAAAATAACATCTCTAAGATAAGGATAAAATAATATTTTAAATATTTTTGTATTTTCAGTGTATATTTTGATTTTATTTTCCTTTCATCTGAGTGAAAAAAAAGAACTAAATACAAACTTACATACTCATCGTACTATGTGACATTTGAAACTCTATAGCAACTTAACGAATTCGGTAACTATAAGCTTGTAATCAACATTGACATTCGAACTACGTTAGACCGTGTCTACATAACAGCCTTTTAGCCTAATCCGATCACAAGGTAGAGTAATAAGAAGATTGTAATTGTCAAAGAGGCCGGTTAGGATTAGGCGACGACTCTCACTTGACAAGTTCAACCGACAATTCCTAATAGATATTTGTGATTGACATTACGGTCGGTTCGTAACGGATCGATTGATTTGATTTCGGGAGCATGACGGTGATTATTTATGATGTATACGATTCTTTTCAATTAATCCGAATCAAACTATGTTATAAAGATTTTAATTAAATTTAAAACTTTCACAGAGAATAATTTATTTTTGAACCATCATTGAAATGCCAAATAAGTTTCCCGTGGGCGTTAAAACTGTCCTGTCAAATTCACTATTCGATACTTGATAAAATCATTACTTATAAGAAAATGCTTACATAAATACAGCGTTTTATGAAAC